>JAIPMN010269285.1:0-14853 GCA_020650975.1 Apostichopus californicus
TGGGCGGCTGTTTGCATTTGAGCGGCGATCTCTAAGTGAACGGTTTCTGGGTGAACGACCATTTCTAAGTGGACGGCGCCTCACGTTGACCCTTTCCGCGTTCCATAGTGGCATGGACAACAAACTAAAGCATGGTATTAGCAGAGAGTTGTTCCATAACAACTCCCTGGTATTAGCCATCATGGTGATCCTATAGCTCACGCAAGTTTAAAGAATGTAGGAGGCTCCAGTCTTAGGCTTCAAAAGGCCACATACCTAAGTAGTACTTTTGAAGAGAAGTCACCCAGGAAAGAACCTGGGCACGAAAACCAAACTACCGAACGACTGATCCGCTCTCGACCCCAGTCCCATTGCATCGGGATAGTGGCTGTGTGATCATCGTCGGGTGTGTATCACCATTCCCCTCGAAAAGGAACAAATACTACACATATCCGATGGATGGTAGGCCGATACATTTTCTTTTCGAAATGAAAACATGAAAACATTCATCCGCCCAGGCGAGAACCACTAAGTAATTGGAACGGCGTTCCATGATATCTCATGAGCGTGGTGTTGAATTTCCGTTGGTGCATACAGTATATGCTTTGTGAATGTAACGCGATCGACGGATTCACTTTTAGGTAAAAAATAATATACATACGAAACCGAACATAGCCCCAAAATAATCATCGTTTTGGTTCCTTAGAAATTGAATTTTAAGAACAAAAACAATCGTTGAGAAATCTCCATTATGAAAATATGTGAATAAGATAGATAGTTATGATCTGAAAATTTTATAATAAGAATTTCGGATTGTTTTGCATTACAGATTCCTCCGCGTGTCAACCGAAACAAGGCTCTATCCTCTGGGATGGGAAGAAAATCTGGAGAACCAAAGTTTGCAGGAATTACTGTCAACAAACGACGTATTGTAGCATCGTAGGTATTTTCAGATATTTAAGTCAACATAGGTTGATGGCATTGTATTATTTGTGTTATAACATCAAAGAATTCCACGATATTCCCTAACCTTTTGTGGCCATCACTGCTGCCTCGAGTAAAGGGTGGAATCATGTCGCGAAATGCATTACTGCTTCTTCATGACAACGTTAGGATACGAGACCTAGCCTATGTGCTAACTTCAAAGTTTCACACACACACACAGTGCGGCATAACATATAGCAGGTTGATAAAACGTGAGTTTGTGATAAAGGATAGGGTTAGGGCTAACGTGGAGACGGTGTTGAGTGTAAGAAAACCATAGACTTAGTGCAGTAATGGGTGGCCGTGGTATTAAAACCATAGACTTAGCACATATTCCAATCCACATTTTAATATGATAGCATTGTTTATAAAGTACAGCTAAACCCAAGCCTAATGTTAGGCCAGCTTTGACTTGAGGCACAGGCGCTCCCAACAATTTGGCACACTGCACCTTGGTCAAGCCTAAAGTAAGGCTGAAGAAAAGTTAACCGAGATATGTTTAACCGAGATATGTTTCAGCGATGAAAGATAGAAAATTTATGAACGTTGGAAGGTCAGATTAACCAGAGTAATAACTGCCAATCCAGCTTTATTAATCTGTTAAATAAATGACTATGCACATTGGTTAATAGGTACTCGCCGAACAACTTACCTATTGTTTACCCTATATTTAATCACTTTGTGGCAAACGTTGGGAACACCTGTGCCTTGGGATCAACTCAAGTTGAGGATCAAAAGCAGTCAATTTGACTGGAAATATCTTTGAAACATGCTTTTAGAGCCTATACCATAACAAAATAGGAAAACGATCCAGAGTTATGGATCATCGTACAACCATGCCAATCCATAATGCAAACTCTTCACAAGTGTGAACAGGTGTTAAATGTAAAGCAATCCCAGCAAAATTTGTAGCTCTATTTTAACCAGTTGGAAATGATTTAGGTGGTTAATGATGTATAAAGGTATTGTGAACTCTAAGAACATAAGCTAATGATAAACCACCATGTTACTACTTGTGAATTTGAGTCCCACGATAATGTCATTTGGAAGTGAATTATAAAAAAAACTTGAATATTTTATTCCAATCAGCACTGGGCTATGAAAGTTTGTCTAACAGTTATATTAACAGTAGTTAGTCCTAATAAAAGTAACAGTTGTTAGAAATTTAGATCAAACCAAAAGGTCAATGGAATGAGCACCTAAAGCTGCATTTTTTAAATTTGCTGTAAGCTAGTGTTGCCTTTCTGGTCACCTAATAAAGGCCAGGTACCAGGAAAATAAAAGGTACTTCACCAAAATTAAACTGAGTTTGATGAATGAAACAAAACATACAAAATTTTTGTGGCAAACATTCTTTGCATTGGATAATTGATTGGATTAATGATTAATAACTTCCTACTCACATGTATGTGGGAATATTACCTGGATTGGTCAGAGCAATGCAAACTTACAAAGAAACTCAAAGTGCAGCTTTAAAACATGAAGATATTACGGCTGGAAACCCCTATCGAATGATTTGTGAGGCACTTGGGGTAAGCTGATAGAATCTCTGTTCTTGCACCTACAGATTGCTAATATTGTCAGACACCTATTTGGAGTGACAGAATTCACAGTTTCAACCAGGCTTTAAAACTATTAACATTCGTATCGCCTAAATGCCTTACACTAATTTTCACTCTGGAAGATCAAATTAATTGTAAATGTTAATGTTATCAAGTCCAAGGTGTTTTGTTCATTCACCTTGTCTGTTAAATCCGATTAGAATCTCTGGGGCAGGCCTGTGCAGTTTCAGATTCTAACACTGAATCTCCAAAAGGGTGTTTGACAAGAGAGGTAACCAGCTGGCCAGTATCAATTTATCATTGATAGACATAGCACTGGAATGTCTTCAATATTTCAGTAATTCTATATTTCACACTTGATTTATGTATGCATTACTTCAACACAATAGTGTATCATTTTAATGTTGAGCTTTTCTAGTCAGGCAAACCAAATCACCTGACATCTTTGAATTGTCTATATATTAAAGCTCACACTGTTATTCCAGTCATTGCAAAGATGTACTAAGTTCATACTAGCAGTTGGTTTGTCCGGTAAGCCACGCGATCAGTACTGGTTTTAAGTCGTAAAGCATTTTGTACATTATTACACATGGTAAAAGCACCCATTGATAGGTACTAAAGTTGACACTACTGGCGGCCATCTCTGCCTACCTCATTTCGCAACCAAATTTGGTTGTAGTTAACAGGTATACAACATACATGTATACCTGATTTATGCTGACAGGGAACAACAAACCGTACCGGCTTCAAATTTGACAGAACTGACTTGTGTCCGATATGTCTTTTGGTGGAAATAAATCTTCAAAAGGTGACCTAACAACTCAGTGATTCATGCCCAAATGTAACATTTTAGGTGGAGTCTCCTTGAATGACGTTAAGAAGAATTGCAGGAAATAACCAAGGGTTTGCTTTTTTGAATCGTGCATGTCAAGCAATTTCATTAAGTTTAAATTATGGAGCTGCTGATCCAAGATGGTGCTGTTAGCTAAATATGTGCAGTAGATCGTGTGTCATCTACATCTGTTTCAACTCTTCAACTTTCTTTTGATGGTGACTGTGAAGATAAAGTTACCTAAATGTAATTCTCAGATGTCCTGAGCAATCTCAGATACACACAACATTCTACAACACATGTACACTTTTAAGTAACAAACCTTGTATCGTCAGTATTATTTAACAGTTGGGTATCTTAAACTTGCTAATTAATCCTACTTAATATCAATGGTCCAACTGCAAATAATTTGTTATTTTCATAACTACATTAATTTCCAAAAGGCGTAAAGATTGGCCTGACTAATTTAAGTTGTGTGAAGACTTGTATACAGTAGGGTTTGTAGAAATCCTATCCGAGAGAATTTTGTCCTTTATAGTTAAAAGTATCTCAAAGACTTCAATGGCTATTAGTCTTCTTTACAGCAAGTGCATTATTCCCTTATATGCTTTCCAATGTTACCATTACTATACTGTCAACAGAGGTGGATGTCATGCATATACAGTAACAGCCGGAACAAATTTTTTCGGAATGCTATCAGATTATATTAAGTTTGTAACATTGTGGGGAAAAACATAACAGCTTTGTTATGCTTTGATTCCTTGCTGGAGGCAAAAGGAATCTTTTCGATGCTGATGGCGTGTGTGTATGTATATGACACTTGCCTATAAACACCGGTCATTTGTGGTCAACATTTAAATGAAAGTCTGACAACAAGAATTATTTCTTTCTTGAACTTAATACTTAGTATGTAGATCTAGCTTGGTGAGTGCAAGAATAGTATTGAAATTGGTAGAGGTCAAAGGTCACATGAGGTCAACAGGCATCAAAAGTATGAAACACTTTTACTGTAGATGTGTTAACTCCAACTGAAGCTACATTTAATCTGTGACTTATTTAATGGTATGATTTTCTTTCGGTGAACATAGTTTGGTCAAATTCAGTTCAGTTTGTAGTTCTGTGAAGGGGCACTATAGGTCGTCAACGAAACATACCGGGCATCCAGGTAACGAAATCTGCTTCAGAGTTCATACTCTTGCTTTAACGTGCACTTAAATGTATGAGGGTTTCGCTGTCTCGCCGTCTGAGCTATAAGTGGTCAACAGGTTATCTCAAATGGACACAAACTTACTCAAGGGGTCAACTGGTTATCCAAGTGGTGGAAAACTTGGCCATTTTCAGTTGAACAACTATTTAAAGGGATTTGCTAGCTCAAAATTGGTAAAATGTGTCTATATTTCACATAGTAAGACTGTTCTTTCTGGATATTACTTAAATCTTGGACAAACTTAAATCACTTGCTCTACATTTGTCAGATAGTTACAGTATTTTGAATACTGAGCACATTGTATGGCAAGGAATCACAAAGCTAACTGGCTTTCTGGTTTGTTTTAATCAACGTGCTGGCTTTCTTTGTATGAACCATAATGCAGTAGTTCTTAATGAAAATTGACTTTGTCTGGAACTCTGAAATGTCTTCATATAAGTAGTGCTGTTGCCAATATCAGATGAAGTTACTCAAGTCTACTGCTGGCAATGAGCGTGTACGTATATGCTGTAGTGGGTGGAAATACATTGTATCTACCTGCACCTCAAAGTAACATTTACGATGCGACTTTAAGTTACTACGATGCCGAAAGCAGCTGGTTGCTGTTGTAATGTAACTTTGGATATTTGGCAAACATTCCCAGGAAATGCAAGCAGCAGCTTTAATTAACATTAACTTACACAGTAGTAAAATTTCTAGTAAATACTACTTGTACCTTACAGTAGTAACAGTACAACACAATTTGCAATAAGAGTCAAAATTGCTTGGCAAGTAGTGCATTGTTGCTGTCACCTGTCAATAAGAAAGTGAATTTTACCAAGGAGTAAAGCACAATTTCAATGTTACACTGCAATGTTACAAACAACATAAATTTAATCACAATACAAATAAGTAAAACTCTGCTATATCTCACAACATCTGAGCACTATTAAAAATCTGTGGATTAATTACATGATGATTCTGCAGGACCTTTTCAGTGGCATTCATGTTACAACTGTTAGTTCAAAGTAACATTGTGGTCACTGACTCAAAGCAAAATACTGACAATTTAAGCAACAGAGAAAGTACCAGCTTACAGTAACTTAAGCTGGTTCACTCAAGCGTGAATTACCACAGCCTTGTTGTACACTGTTTATTTATACATTTATTTCAAAGCTGTTACTGGACAAGATATCTGAATACTGTGATAATGTTTAAACAATTTAACATATTTTTAAACGAGATACTATTTTGCAAAGACACTGCAATTACTGGTGTCTTCATGACTTCACATAGGTACAGTATTATACAGTTAGTAAACCTAGATTGTTACTGGGCTTGAGCCTTTGTTATTTCCTGTTGAGGGTTTGACATATTCCCAAAGATAAATACAATCATCTGCAGTACCTTTAGTTCTTTGTTTGCTAGAACCTTGTAGGAATGGTAACAAATAAATTAAAGCAAGTAAAATTAACCACTTTGTAAGCAAACAGATACCTTAACAAATTAACATTATGTATTATATTTTTTACACAATGCTGATGTTTGAGGTTTGTCAATGATCGGAGAAGACACAGCTCTCATTAGACAACCAGTACTATAGATCTCTTACAGTCGATCCAAGGGTATGCACTAGCATCTTGTGGTAGTGCAAATTTCACACAACCGGTAGTGTTGCAACATGAATCCCGGTATCGTAATTTCAACCGGGATTTCCCTCAACTTTCATCTATGATTCAAAGCACTTAGTTACGAGACTGTCAATGTCATACATTCAATATGCATAGCCTAGGCTATGTACATACTCTTACACGCACGGTTATAAAAAAATATATAAAAAAAAAACACGCTATATTAGGGCCTATGCTTTTTAACATACACTTTGAAAAAGAAAAGCACAAACCTTGGAAAGAAGCAACCCACACCATCTTTCATTCATACTCGACGTACGATATTAGATTAACACGTTCACACGTAAATATGGGATTATAAACTACATACATGAGAATAGTAGATTTAGATTTATTTATATCGTTAATCGGCTGTTGTTTTCTCCACAAAATATACTTTCAATAGTACAATATCCATCTTTCGTACAAAAGTTCTTAAAACTTAAAAAAGTAGCCAAAGATAACTATAAATGACATCGTGGAACCCCCAGCATTAATAAACGAATCCATTCCATTACAGCATCAAATCTCAAGTACCGTACTGCACTGTGTGTACCAGTACCGTACCCTAGGCTATAATAATATACAGTCCCGGGCGAAGATGGATTTAAACTGGATATACTCCCTGCGATTTTGGCTCAAAATTTATTAAATCGTTATAATTATTACATTAGAATAACATTAGGGTAAGATTTTGTACATGGAAACCTTCACAATCATCGTTTGAAGGAAGAATAAATAACGAAATTTTCAGAATAACTTTGAGGTCCTGCAACATGCTGAGCCCAAGTAACGTTAGATATTTGGTGTAGCCTAGGTCCAAATTACTACGTGAAAAGTTGATACTTTAATATATAGGTCTAGGCCAGTACGTAAATTGATCAGATATTATTCAAACTAAGAACACAGAAACAAGAAATAAACATGGTTTCTTTTCTTTATTTCAAATAGTAACACGTAGATATTTTTATTATGTCCGTGATACCCGGTAATGATACCAAAACGATTGTAATAACCGGTTGTTTTCCCACTACTGGTAGTATTTACACATTGCACTGTGATCGGAACTAGTCAATACCGGGATCGGGATTCACTTGACTACCGGGATCCCGCACAACGCTAGTATGCACTGTGAAGAGCACTCCTGTCTAGTTACGTACCATCTTGCATCAATTGATATTGTTGAACAATCTACAGTTTGGTTCACACAATCTTAAAAGAATTTTCTGGTGACAATAAAATGTGAAACTTGTATGAAAAAGAAAAATATTCCACACTGCTAGTTGAAAACCCCATGTCAATATCTTGGCCCTAACTCCAGATATAGTTGATTGAATGGAACCTATTTTGACTGGTTAAACCTTCCACTACTAAACTTTCAACCTTCAACTACTATGAAGTGGCATCACATCTGCAAATGCTCTTCAAAAGCTTTACTTCAATAGGCTACAGTATTGTAATCTTCTTGTTGATTCCTCTTCTTGATGCCTGCTGCATTTATAATGTTTGCTTAGCTGTCAAAGTTCTCCGTACTTAGAATTTCATCAAAATGTCTCAATTTCAGCCACCAGAAAATCCTTTTAAAAGAAACTTCAAGAACAAGCAATAAATCAGCCTCGTTACATTATGTAAAATGTTCATCTGGAAGACATTGTATTATCACAACTGTTACAGCAGAATGATGTAGACATGTTTTCATGATTTGCTGTTTTGGTTTCATCAAACTTGGTACTTTAGTTTGCTTTGTTTGAAAGCCAAATGAAAGTTTACAGTATGACCAGGCCATATATACCTGGGGAGGTCACATCCGACAGTCACTTTCGCACTGCAGTAACAGATATGATAAATCGATAATAACTCTTTAACTGAAAGTCATCAATGAAAGTACAAGTTATTTTCATGTACAGTAGCTCCAACAAGTAAAGTTCCTGAGGTTACATACAAAACACTCTGTTTTAAAAGTCTAGGTAATTCTTATAGCCATGAATGTTTATATGGCTGAAGGGTGGGTGGGGGGGGGGAGGTGGGTTGGATTGACTAGTTGGCAATAGTATGCATGCATAGTCTAAACAGCTTGGCAGTTTTCTGTACTGTGACCTTCACATATGTGTTTTTCACATATATTGTGTAAGACAGAAATTCTTACCTACGATAATTTGCAAAACAAACAAACCCGTTCCTGCATTTAACAAAATGTAATAATGTATCCATTTGAATTTACCTCTGCACAATCTTCTTAATTGTATTATTGAAATTAAGTTATGGTTAGAGACTTAGAGTCCCATGAAATCCTAACACAAAGATGTTGGCTTGACATGAAGAACAGTATATTAACCTCAAAGTTCCTTTGTTGATTAATTGTGCCACACTCCTTTTGGTACTAGACTCAACTTCTCAAGACTGATAGGGTACCAAATATTGAACACATTCAACTTCTTAAGCTCAATCAAATCACACCAGGGTCTATTATGCAAGATATAAACATGAGAAATTCAAATTACAGTAAGTCTCGATAAACTTAAAAAAACTTTCCACAAAGTCTTTTTGTACAAAAACTTGTCTGCACTTGTAAATAATGTTGTAGACCTAGCTAATTAAGTATCCCTGTCGACTTAACAAAATGGGTCATATTTAGGTTAAGATGGTGCAAAGTTACACTTTACCTTACTCACTTTCCTGTCTCGGAATACACCCTGGGTCTACTCGCGTCTAGATTGACCTGGTCATCTTTCACCTCACACAAATACACATAGTGAGCCATCACCTCTGGTCAATCTTACCTCCTCATGCACAATGCAAACTACAGCTTGTAATTGTGTATAAAGTTGCAGAGGAGGCAAAACACTGTTACAGGTGGTGACTCTGACATCAGGGCTGCTAATGGTGACTCACTGTTAGGCAACTTAGGCTCTGGTGATGGACTCTCATCATGAAATGAGGGGGATTCCTTACTCTGTGAAGACCATAGAGTGACTCTTTACAGTTTCTATGGACTTCAATTTCACTTTCATCAGACCATGGGAGAAGAAAACAATCGACATTGCATCATCATCGTATATTCAAGTTTTTACTTTCAGTACAAAGACCCACCAAGACCCCTCTTCAGTTTAATTCCTACAGACACAATTTTTATATATATTTGTATACATATATTTCTATATAATACCCTGGCAACAGGCTATGGTACAAAAAAAACATTAGTAATTTACAGTTTTGCAATAACAGTATCAGTTGGAACAAACACGCTGCTATGAATAATATTTAGTTGTTATTACTAAGTAATCTGATTGCATATATTTTACTAAGGTACCATTTATGTGTGGGTGTGTCCTCTAACTTCTCTTGGAAAGGGCCAACTTGGGTTTGGATTTGTGTTTACATCTTTGTGCATTGGTTTGTTGAAGTTCAAGGTAAAATTGTTTAAATGACTGGTGCAAATGCATGTCAGGTCACGTTGTAAATGCCAAGTAACACCCTCATGTAGTTACAGATAACATTGGATTGCACTTAATATATGATGGAGCTTTGATTAACATGTTATACAACTAAAGCTGTGTAGGTGTAAACTTGCCCACATGGACAGTTTGAAGATTCATAAAGTAATGACTTTGAGGTATGTTACAAGAATTTGAAAATTGTTCTTGTAACAAGTGCTAGCATTTCAGTGTAGTCTTTTGCAACATACTTAAGTAACTCTAGGTATGAATAGCTGATTAGTTTTGGTGTGCAGTGGGCCTTATGAAATCAAACACAAAGATGGATAAAACCAGTGTGTACTAATACGGTAACATGTAAGACAAACTACAAACAATATGCAGACATAATGGTTGACATGGCACAATAATTAACAACACCACATGCAAACTAAAATAATGAATACATAATTGGAAAATGTGAGACCATACAAAAACTAAAGACATTGTGGTTCATACCACATGGAAGAAAAGAAAAGGGGGAAAAATCCACATAAATTACAGTAAGTTCTTTACCATGCAGTTGTTATTTTGGCTAAGCAAGAAGCCCAGGTTGTACAGTTCTATAGCAATAGAACATTGTGCCTCTTTTGGGTATTCAAAACGACACTACCCGTAGGAATCAACCGCTTATTGTACCTCTTTGGATGTCATTATGATATAACATACTTGTAACCATACTCTCACTCCCTTGGATGTTGAAACAGGGAGTAGCTCCCTGACCCAACACAATAATATCATTAGGCCTAGTGAGTAATACAAAATATCTCAGAAGGATTAGATTAATTCGCATAACGTACAGTATGGCAGTATCAACTGAGGGTGATGGATGACTAGGCAAGCCTGTAGGGGTTTGATAGTTTAATTACGAAATTTACCAACCATACAGAAATAAATCTTAAGTATTAATTAACATTGTACTGTAGTTCCACACTAGAAAAATAAGTAAAAAATATTTGTAGGTATATTATGCAAAATTTATTCCTAAGGCATTATTCTAATATTGTAAACAAATGAAGCAGTAGCGTCAGTTGAACCAACCACAACCAACCATTAGCTCGAACAAAGTCAATGGGTGAAGGGGAGGGGTGGGGAGGGGTGGGGGAGGGGTATGCAGCACTGTATCCAATCGTTGGCGCGTTTAGCGATTCTCGAAGCCGGTCGATGACCCCATCGTATCAAACAGCGAAATGCTTGTAACACACTGGAATGCCGCCCCCTAATCCGAAAATTAAAAGGTATTTGGTATGACTATTTTCGATCATGACATCGAAACGTTCAGTGCATTCGACATTTGCTTGTAAACCAAGATTGGATCATCATGGACGAATACCAGACGAAAAAGTTACTCCCGTGGCCTTGAACATGCGGGCATCCTTGACAAGAAGAGAACACTTGAAAACCACCTTGAAAAGAAAAATGGTATAAAAGTAAAACAAATGACATCACAGTACAAGCAACTACGGCGTTTTCTGTCAGTCATTTCGATGCTGAAACATACTGTAGTATACATGCTGGAGTATACTTGAAAGGATACAAGGACTGGTATTTGAAGATGTTACCTGCATTTTTTCATTAGGACAACATGGGTTGTTTTGGCTGGAAGTTGAAAGGAGGCCGGGGGGGGGGGGGGTGCGGGGGCGGGAGTAGAATGAGATTGGTTGGTTCCAAACATAAATTAGACATTTAATAAATACAACTGTCTAACAGTAAGACGAAGTTGTTCACATCCCATTACTTATGTGATTATCTCAAACCTATAACCCTAAAACAAGCACTTTTCTCTCTACCCAACCTGTTATATATTTAATGCGCGAAAGCATGTTTTAATCCTGAATTCAATACATATGTTGGTGGCGGCAGTTTACAACAGAAACTTACCTTAGCAGCCAATTCTGTGCCATTTTCTCCTTCCGATATGACTGTTTCCCGCAACCAACCCACAATGTCCTTGCACCATCTTGTCTACAAAAACATATTTCGTATGACATTTTGATGAATTCCTTGTGGGATCAAGTTGTTAAATATTTAGTCGGTTATGATAAGCATATCTTACGAGAAAGGAAAGTGTTGGACAAAAGATTAAAACTTAACAAGCGGACGAAGGTTAATGAATATTCACGTAAACTTTGAGGATGAAAAGTACTTGTGAAGAGTTGAAGCAATTTTCAGCGCAATAACACTGCAGGATATACAGATGTTCTTTAAGGACTTGATCTTTAAAACGTAAGCATGCCCTCTATTGGTGTATTTAACGCCGAGATAGTCGCGTAGGTAACAGACGAGAAGTTCCAATTTCTTCAGTAAGTTTGGAAAATTTCGCAATGTGGTTAGGTAGTACATATGTCTTGATGCGCCAAAAAAATGTCCTTTTCCTTTGAGTGTAATGTAATATTCTACAAACAGCGATTGAATGGTTGTTACATGATCATCTTACAGCTCAAAAGAACAATACATACAGTATACAATTTTCAACATGTTCAATATTAAATTTCACTTCTCAAATCGCACTGATAGTTTGACCTTTACGAGGTACCCGGGTATATGGGTAGTCGGGATTTCACAGAACCGGTAGGCCTATTATAAAAATCATAATGATAAAACAGAGCCTGACAGTACAGGTGTGAAGTTACGTACCAAATAATAACGGGGCAGAAGATAGTACACTGAGTTAATCACGTGGTATGGTTATTCACGTTTGTTGGGAGTGTCCACGCACTGTGTTAATGAGAGCACTTTAACCGCTAATTTATTTGGAAATTGTTAGGGCTTTCCCTAACAATTTCCAAGTTCAATCGCAATAGTCTCAGAGAATTATGTCTACTACATATCGAATGTTAGTGTTGTTCAGTGTATCAATACACGTGGCACAATATTGAAACTGTCAACTCAAGTTGTTTTTATCCAAACTATTTTTTATACTTTTTTGATAGAGACCTGAGTTTATCTAATGGACATAAACATAAATACATGATGATATTATGAACATAACCACAAGAAGCCTACGTGCTAAGGTAAATGATGATATCAGAGGCGTTGTGTTTATCGAAACTGCACCGACTTGTTGTGTTTGTCATGGTTCCAAACGGATTTCAAAGGCTGTAATGTATGATATTGATACACACACAAAAAAAAGGGCTAAGTCAAATTGTATATATGTCATCAGTACTGAACTTAATCAGAGAACTTTGTCAGAGGACAACCCAACATTGACTTAAGATCATCATAACGATGATTTGGCCGTTATTGAAAACATGACAACCACGTGCACCGGATATCAAATATTGACAAGGTTATAAAGAGAGATACTTCGACAGAGTAATAACATGTATAAAGTTATTGTCTAAGCGAAAGGGGGAAAACAAAGAGAATCCCTCGTTATTATAACAGAGAGAGAGAGAGATAGATACGTGCATCGTTGGTATGAAGACAACCATGTAATTTAATTAAACGCTTTATAGACTCACAGACAACCGGACCCACGGTTTGAGCCCACATCACGCGGCAGTTGTCTAAATTATTCATATGTGTTCCTTTTCTCAAATTAAGTAGTCCTTGCCACAAATATTATCAATATACAACGTTAGCTTATGTGTAACCTGAGTTTTCCATGCTTTTCAAAAGCGTCATTGAAAAACAGAATACTTTTGTTTCGTTCGATATTGTCATCGGTGTGGTGGTATGTTTATCATTCATGAGTCTTAAAGGTGAACCAAACTGTTATATACTTGCGTTAAAACGCGTGGAATGTCCCGTTTGTCGGGATCGGTTTCATGTAGGATTGCCATCAGTACACTACTGTATTAATTGTGAATAGGTCAAGGAAAGTGTTCACGGAATTGGTAAATCTCAGATATAGTGTTGTAACTTAGATAAGCCTAGAACCTAAATATATACCGACACTGTAATGTAAAAACTTGGAACTAAAATGACTGCATGTTAATAAAAACTGTACTTAGGCTTAGATCCTCAGATCATGGCGCTACTTAGTAGTCACGTCATGTTTAAATTAAGACCTTGGTGACTGCTTGTATTTTATCATAGCACCAACATTTTAGATCCACAACTGAAGAAATTAAAATATAGAAGTGAAAGTCACAGAGTACAGGAATTGGTGTTCTTCGGGCATAGCCTAGCAGCTAAACAACACGAAGGCATGTACATGCATGAACAGAGCAAAGTAACATTATCTAGCCTATATGATGTATCGTCTGTTCACGGACTTGGGAAGGAAGATCGATGGGGTTTATAGTCCATATCTATTCCAAGTTTTTTCTTTCTTTTTCACCTGAGTGTTGTAAGAGAAAAGGAAGTACATGGTTGTCAGTTTTCTTATGTAACTTTGTACCCACTTACAGGCATGTGTCTTAATATAGTTCACTGTTTGTTTGCGTGACGTAATCTTCAACTAACACTTCAGTGGAGTGATCAAAGGGGTATTTTTTTCTCTCTCTCTTGTAAAATTCATGTGGGCAAAAATAACGTACAGAATCAATATAGAGGTGATAGAAATGGAACATTCTAGCGCAACTACGTAACGGTTATTCTAAATTTATGTAGCTGTATTGATGAATCTATAAAGAGGAGGGTTGATTCATACTTTGCATGGTGTGTTGACATTAATAACAATGGATATCGGCAGCACCATTTTTATGTCGGAAAGCCGTGCTATGGTCTTTGAACTGTACATTTTTGGTTCTGTTTATCCTACGCGGCCTACAGTAGCTCCATTAACGGGGAAGAGAGGTACTCGCCGGGTCAGGCTTGTGGCAGAGGTTGTTCGTCCCCCACACAAATACCGTTAAAGCAAGCACAGATATCAGGTGAACAACAAGAATATGATAACCAAGAATACATCGTAAAACAGAGTTTACGCACTAAATTCGACGAAAACGAAAGCCATATAACGTAGTGAGAGTTAGAAACTGCGCATTGAATTCGGTTTAGTAATCGGAAAGCCATACATGTACAATATGACCGATGGCGAAATCGTGGAAAATTTGACCTCTCGCAAATGAGGGGCTTTTCGGATGTCTGTTCCTTCGTCACGGTTCTTTAAGTGTATGAAATTAATGTTGCCCATATGTAGGCATATGGAGCAATAAACTCACATGTTCTTTGGCAGTGCAATCGGAGGCATTGAGCTAGAGGGGGGGGGGGGGGGGGG
>JAIPMN010269463.1:324-14450 GCA_020650975.1 Apostichopus californicus
TTCCGATATTGTTTAAGCAATATATTTATCTTCTTCGTGTGCTACAAAGTGACTGCTTTTCACCAAACTTTGTTGGAAATCATAAAAATAAATTAAGATGAATAATTTAGCAGCTGATTTTTCTCGTTATCGAGAAGAAAATCTATAGCTTCGCATGAACGTAACAGAGTGACCAAATGCAATAAATGCCGTAAATGTTAGAAACGGCATATTTGCATTGTGCAACTTTTTCGTCACAGGCTTGGTCGGCCTATTCAAAAATGTTGGCGGTTTCCAACGTCTGTCATCTCTTCAAGAAGACGCACGCAATACAGATTGAGATTTGTTGACGTGTTATTTTTTATTATGTATTTTTTGAGAGTATAATGAAAATTGTCTGGCCCATTCTTTTAAGGCTACGGCACGTCATGTTTGGGGTTCATGATTTTTCAACGCGTCCCCTCACCACTTTAAAAAAAAAAATATCTCTTCCAGTATTTTTATTTATTTATTTTTTAATCCAAATACCAAAACTTCCATTATTTGACCTCCTTCATCAATATTCATCGACTCTTTCCCCTAGAAAAAACTATCAAAACAAAAGAACTGCCCTATAGTTCTTGGCCTCGTAAAAACAAAGTTAGAAACTTAGTGTGGTGAAAAGTAAAGGCTACGGCACGTCATGTTTGGGGTTCATGATTTTGAACGCGTCCCCTCACCACTTTAAAAAATAAATAAATACATAAATAAATAAATAAAAGAAATCAATTAAAAAAATTGAAAAAACATTAATTGAAAAAAAAAATAATAACCCAAAAAATGATAAAAAAAAAAATTGTTAAAAAAAATTCATACAAAAAATTCATACAAAAATTAATAACAAAATTAATAAAAATATTGTTATTAATATAATCCCTTACTAATAGATTTTCCTACACTATCGTTACTACTACTTACGGCTTCAATGCCCTTCCACCATTTTCTCTCCGTAATTTTTATTATTTTTCTTTTATATCATTTATTGCTTATTATTTTCTTTGCATGGTATTGTCTTCACTGTCTAATTATTATATAAACATTGTGAGGATTACCTACGGGTCTTTAGAGGTCATTATGTGGAAATGCTGAAAAGCCGTCAATAGCTTTTATTACAAAATATGCAGAGTCGTGTAACTAAAATTCAAGTGGGCCATTGCACGTTTAAAATAAAACTGATTGGAATGTTGTAGTGCAGAGCTTAAGACACCTTCCCTCGCAAACAGCTAGCTTGTGACCAAATGACATTGACTTAACTGTATTTTCACTCATAAGTCAAAATAAGAATTGATATCACGTTGTGCATACCGAGTCAGTCATATAGACACATTTGGAGCTAACAGATTAGTCGATATATCAGCTTCTGCTTTGGACACCGCTTCTACAACATTAAAATTTCAGAAGACGAACCACATGCTAAGATAAAAAGCTTCTGGTTAACCACGTTTTTTAATGGGGTTCTTACACTTACGTTTCTATGCAGATCACAATGTATGTAAACTGCGGATGCAAGCTTCGAAAAACCAGCAGTCACAATGTGTAGACTTGAACAGCCTCAAGAATGAACAAGACTCTTTAGATCCGGGTGTCAGCGAGAAAGACACCTTTCACAGACACTGAAGGATCCAAAGATCAAGTTTTTGAAATGCCAAATGATGCAGACATTGATTTTGAATCAGTGGGGCAGGTCCCTGATTGCTGAAAAGGTACCAGTGACAAAGACATATCTGACACAGATACTGAAGACCCAAATTAAAAACAGGCACAGCTACCAAGGCACTGTGCTAGACATCATGCTGAAGAGCCCCTGGTAGCTGAAGCTATTGCTGTGCCATCAGAAAATATTGAAGACAAGAGAGATAATGGATTTACATTAGAAATATGGGGAAATCATCGGCATAACAACCTTGTGTTAAGCGGAAGAGGAAAAGAACTCTGTGTATTTCTATGTGGCATGCCAATATTGTTTTTGGTACAACCATAAGCAAACATTGTGGATCCATGCAAAGTCATGTCCCAAAAGAATGGAAAAAGAGGTTCCTGAAACCAATCATGTAAGAGAGGGCAGAAAACAGTTGTCATGCCGGTATGAAATGTCAACACTTTTCCAGTTCCTTACCAAAATGATTCATGATAAAGTGCTGCTAGTAACGACTATGAAATGATGAAGCTAGGAGAAAGTACTCTCAACACAAGTAACTCGAGTAGGAGAGGAGACAAAGCTAGAGAAAAGATGAGGCTCTTGGCGAAGATTCTCGTGAGTGCAAGAACTGTCAACTTAGAAATCAAGAAAGCAAAAGATATGATACATCCATCGAGATTTGAAGAAATTGTGAAAGCCAGTGTCGGGTTTTCATGAAGAGAAAGAAACCCACATTTCCTATGCTTGTGCACTTAGAATTAATAGGCTTTGTCCTTTCCGACTTGGCTGCAGTAGTTAAAAATGGCTATGTAAAGGATCAATGTAGGCACAGACCTGCTGAGGTAGATGATTTCCAGTTCTCATACAAGAGGTTTTGCGCTTTATATACAATGAAGGTAGGAAGCAACTCATCCGTTCCTACACACCATCATCGAAACTGATGTTCTGGAGTGCTCCTGCCCAAACTCAACTCGCTTTGTTCCTCTTCGAACCATCACTTTCTTGGCCCCGGGATCGTCAGTCAGATCATCATAATTGTGTATGTTATGCGGGTCATCTCCGTCCAGGGAGACTTGAAGGTTGGAAAGGTACACGTTGATCTCTTCAACACCGACGCGAGATCGTGCTCGCTTGATATTCCCGGCGAACCTCAAGCTCAGGGAGTTACGTTTGGCAAAGGAATAGACGAAGTCATCATGTTATGGTTCATTCTTGCGCTGGAGTGTAAGTAATGTTTCACAACTTCTTTGAAACCCAGAGGTGTGAGAGGGTACCCCCATTTGGAAACCTCCGATACAGTCTCCACCAATATCTCCTGCCCAGTATAGGAGGCCGTCCTACCTGGTTTGGGTGCTTCTTCTTTAGTTTGTTTTGTAGAGTTGCTCTGGGCACCCCGTAAGTCTTGCTTGCTTTCACTTGCGACACACCATTCCTTTGGCATAGACTGCCGAAGCCTCTTCCCGTTCCCCCTGATGTATCTCCGAACCACGACCCCACTGACCTGGGAATGGTAGGAAAAGAATAATATGTAACATACTGTACAGGTTGATACTGTGATCGCAGCTCACATCACTTTATCATATCATCTAAATGGCAATCCTGCAAGGAGGCTACAATTCCTCTCCCGTGCTTGTCGTCCTTGTGGTTTTTGAATGTTTGAGTGGGTGGTTGGGCGTTTTGTCTCTGCAGGTCGGTGGGCGTATGTACTTTTTTGGCTCGCTTGACCCGAGTATCGTTTGTAAGAATGGGATGGTTCGGTAGTGCCGTTTGGCCGTCACGTTTTGTATCCCGCATGGCGGGTCACGTAAAAAGCACAAGGCCCTTCTTATCCTTGACGGACATATCACGCATACAAAGTCCCTAAGGTCCGTATAATTTGCCCGTGAAAATGGCATTGTCATGTTATCCATTCCATGACACACAAACTACAGCCACTGGATAGCCCTTTTTTAAATCCCTGAAATCGGGATACAACACGGCATGCTGCAAATGGATGCGTGCGCATGTTGGAAGAAAGATCACTTCTCGGGAAATAGGACAACTGCTTTCTGAAGCGTACGGAAAGGCTGCCAGCGTTGAAATTGCTACCAAAGGCTTTAAGGTCAGTGGTATAAGCCCTTTGGATGTTGATATAATTCCAGAAACAGCACAACAGTAGTAGCTACCAAACCGGCATCAACTACCACTAATAATGATGTGGTTTTTACGTGGAAAGAAAACGGGCACGGATCAAAGGTCAACAAAACCAAAAACAATCCCAGTCTGTTAAACAACCACCATAACCCAACCGAAAACCCACAAACAGATACCTCTCACCAACCCACAAACGTATACAATGCAGCGTTCAACGTAACGTGAAAAGGACAGGAACCAAAACAACAAAACTCTACAAACCAGCCCCAAAAAGCCATCTCCAAACCACAAACAGAACCCCCCAACCCATATTATGTAACGACCACACAACCCCCCCCCCCCCACACCTAACAACTAACTCACTCCAATATTCATCCGGGGTACGCCGTCCCGATAGTAGACGACAGGCTTGCGCATTACCTGCGAAGTTTTCCCAATATGGGTCTTTTCAGGCCCCTGGCAGTGTTCCCCCTTTTCCTACGAGGTAGCAGAGTTCTTAGCTCCTCGTGAACTTTGATCGAGTGGACCTCCCTGTCAGGAACAGGAGGTCCACTAGCGAGCATCGTGTCCGGTATAGCGGAAGCGGCTGCGGGTAGGGTGGAAGGGCCACTCGAGTCAATGAGATCAGTGGCCTGTTTCGTCGCGTGAAACCAATCGGAGGACTCCTTAGCCACAACTAATAAGGCTGTAGTGCAGTCCTCCATTGGCGAGTCAGAATCTGGGCCACTTAATGTCTCTTGGGCCGGTTGACTCGGGGCCCGACTAGTATCACCGATAGCGACTAGATAGCGACTATCACCGACTAGTACCACCGACCACTAATAATGCACAGGCAGTGACAAATGCAACATCGTCTAACGCACCGCCACAGTTTAACATTCTGGCATCGAACAAAACACAAACACGACAAACTGTTGTGACTGCTTTTTACGTGCAGAGAAAACGGACACGGACCAAAGGTCAACAAAACCAAAAGCAATCCCAGTCTGTTAAACAACCACCAAAACCCCACCGAAAACCCACAAACAGAAACCTTTTACCAACCCACAAACGTATACAATGCAGCGTTCAACGTAACGTGAAAAGGACACGGACCAAAAGGCCAACAGAACCAAAACAAGAAAGCTCTACAAACCAGCCCCAAACCACAAACAGAACCCCCCAACCCATATTATGTAACGACCACACAACCCCCCCCCCCCCCACACCTAACAACTAACTCACTCCAATATTCATCCGGGGTACGCCGTCCCGAAGTAGACGACAGGCTTGCGTATCACAGCTGGTAGTAGCTCAGGTGATATGCAGAAAACTAACACCGGACCAAAACGTGTGACCTTAAATGGAAAAAGATGCTGAAAACAAGGAACAGAAACAAACAAAAGAAACAAACAAGGAACAAAAAGACATGACAAAACAAAAGCAGACAAAATGCAAATCAAAACAGAAAAAGCCACAGGCCAATGTAAAAGAAAATGCGAAAGTGACGAACAACGCCGAGAAAGATTGGGACTGTTGAATGTGCGATGGAAAGTGGAGCGAAAGTGATGAAGACTGAATAATGTGCTCTACATGTTGTAATTGGATGTATGAGATTGTGTACAGCTTATGAGGGGGGTGTAGGAGAATTCATCTGGGACTCTTGTGCATAACTTTGATTGTATTTGCATTATCATACCCGTCTCATTTTGCCCCGATCATGTGGGGCAAAACGAGACGTTTGACAGACAATTTGGTTTTTCTATAACATACAGTTCTTAAAATAAAATTGAAAAAAATGTATTATATTATTTTCCTAACATTATGTTCCATAACCTGTCCAGGTTAAAATGTGCTTTCATTTTCCATGCTGGAGATATTACGCAAAATGTCCTTAAGCGTCTTATTTTGCCCCACATTACCCTACATGTGCTTTTTACGTGACCCGCCATGCGGGATATAAAACGTCACGGCCAAACGGCATTACCGAACCATCCCATACTGACAAAACGAAACTCAGGTCAAGTGAGCCAAAAAACAATCCCGCCGACCTGCAGAGACAAAACGCTCAACCCCCCACTCAAACATTCATGTTATGTATAATTATGTTACTTCACATGGCACATAATAATGCTTGAGTGTATTACGTCAAAGTACGCATGTGCAAGGGAAAATGTAAAGTTTACTATGTCCATATATGTTAATTGCCGACGTTCGTCCTGGGAATAAAATACGCGTGCCGTTTGGCCGTGATGTTTTGTATCCCGCAAGGCGGGTCACCTAAATAGCACTAACACAGTAAAACCCGCAACACGGTACACCCTTTATAACCATGATTCAGTATATTTTTACTGCATTCCATGACAGCCAAACCGCATTAAAATTTACCAAACCAAATGCACAATCAACGTAGCTAAACATTCTGAAGTAAAAAGGAGGGAATATTGTACATTGTACAACTTGGGATACATTAAAAATTTAAACATTGAAATGCACCATGCGCTTTCCGTTATTGCATACAAACAAGAGCCATTCGATGACCCGCGTGACGGGCATTTACACCAGGATGTATTATGACGCCGTTGATTGTGTAAGAGCGTGAAAAGAACCGTAAACGAAGTGCAGTTACTTGTTCTTCTATGTGACACCCTTGGAAGAGGGGAAATTTGAACACAAACAGTATTCGATGACTACAGGCACATGTGCAACAAGCATAAGCTAAGGTGCTTTTTACGTGACCCGCCATGCGGGATACAAAACGTCACGGCCAAACGGCACTACCGAACCATCCCATACTGACAAACGAAACTCAGGTCAAGCGAGCCAAAAAAACCATACGCCCGCCGACCTGCAGAGACAAAACGCCCAACCCCCCACTCAAACATTCAAAAAACTACAAAAGGACGACCCGCACGCAGCGAAACGAAAAACCCCTCCCCAGCACACCAGCGTCCAAAAAAGGCAGCCCCAGATAAACGGCGAAAATCTCCTTCAATTTTAAGGCGAATGTCAGACTTCACCGCCTCCAGGACTGCCTGCCAAGTGGCAAATTTCCGCCTAAAAAGCACATTGCATCTATTCCGCCAAACATGTTTTTTCACAATAGAGCAAACAAAAATAACTGATGTGGTGTGGCTTCCGGTATATAGCCAACGGATCCTGCAGGACGGGTGACGTAAAAATCACAATTTCCATAAGTACTTTTTACGTGACCCGCCCTGCGGGAATCTTAACGTCACGGCCAAACGGCACTGGCTTTTATGTGCAAAGAAAACGGACACGGACCAAAGGTCAACAAAACCAAAAACAATCCCAGTCTGTTAAACCAGGGAGTTGTTAAGGAATGGAGTTCTGTCTTCAGTGATTTTATCACCATGTCCTTACAACCACCTCAGGCTATACCACGCAGCCTATGTTAACCCGTGCTTTTTACGTACACAGAAAACGGACACGGACCAGAGGTCAACAAAACCAAAAACATTCCCAGTCTGTCAAACAACCACCATAACCCAACCGAAAACCCACAAACAGAAACCTCTCACCAACCCACAAACGTATACAATGCAGCGTTCAACGTAACGTGAAAAGGACAGGAACCAAAACAACAAAGCTCTACAAACCAGCCCCAAAAAGCCAACTCCAAACCACAAACAGAACCCCCCAACCCATATTATGTAACGACCACACCCCCCCCCCCACACCTAACAGCTAACTCACTCCAATATTCATCCGGGGTACGCCGTCCCGATAGTAGACGACAGGCTTGCACATTACCTGCGAAGTTTTCCCAATATGGGTCTTTTCAGGCCCCTGGCAGTGTGTAGAGAAACTAAGTCCATAAATGAAATTAGGACAAGTTAACTCCAACTAATATATTGTACAGTAAATACTGAAGGAAAGAAAAGAGATGTATGCAGGCTGGTGTACAGGAACAGAATGAATCTTTATTCAGCAAACTACAGTATCTGTTAATCAAGGTACAGTATATTACATAACAAGAATGTATGCAAATGAGAATATGAAAGGAAGTTATGCATACTAAGGAAGCAAGTGTACATGAACAATACAGGTGAAGAATAATAGAAACAAAGGGAGTATCAAAGTTGAAGCATGCAAGATTAAGAATAAACAAAGGTAAGTAAAAATATTTGAGGAAAGGTAGTAGCAGCTGTCTGGAACTTTTTAGAAAAACAAACACAGAAAGCTGTCTGCTACATTCCCCAGGTAGAAAAGAGATTAGGTAGAAATAAATTTTGGAAAATTTGTAATAAGCAAAAAGGATTCGGAGGAGCCAGAATTAATTTTGTTAATGGCTCCTGCCCCCTGGAAAGAAAATCTTAATGCATAGGTTTAAGTTGCGCCACATGGGCTATCCTAATATCCTTGCCATCCAAGGCTCTAATTTCATAATTAAGTGGGGAGAGCCTTTTTTGTACAATGAATGGTCCTTTCCACCTTTCAGCCAATTTTGAAGAAAAATTCTTTTTTGCATTTGACTGAGGAAAGTTTTGCAACAAAACATGCTGACCAATACAATAATCCATTTCTTCATTTCTTGTTTGGTCGTAAAACTTCTTATTTCTTTGTGCCATTTTGACCGAATTTTGTTTTACACAACTGGGAAATCTATCATCTTTAACAGAAGGTAGATTTAGAACTGATTGGTCACCTGGACCCGTTAACTCTCTTCCTAAAAACAAATAAGCAGGAGAACACCCTGTAGTATCATGAACAGCTGAATTCATTGCAAACTGAAACTCATTGATATGATCAGCCCACAGCACATGATTTTTAGCATGAAAACATTGTAACATAGCTTTGATATTTCTGAAACATCTTTCAGACCAATTTGATTGCGGGTGATGAGGTGAAATGAAATTTTTAGAAACACCCCAATCTTTCATAAAATACTGAATTCTATATGCTAAAAACTGCTGCGCATTGTCACAAACAAACTTCCTTGGACTACCAAATGTACAAAAAGCATAATTCAGTATCTTCAACAATACATGACTTGTTGCATTTACAACTGGAAAAAGTAAAATGAACTTACTAAAGTGATCAACAACAGTTATTAAGTACTTGTAGCCAATACCTTCACTTGCAGGTAAAGGGCCAAAAAAATCTGCAGCCATTGCATCAAATACTGCCTCAGAGGTAACAGATTGCATGAAACCTGATGGTTTAGGATAAATCGGTTTTGAAAATTGGCAAGCACGACAAGAGCGGACATAATTTCTCACAGTTTGATACATTCCAGGAAACCAATAGGTTTTAAAAATTCGATAAATTGTCTTGCGAATAACAAAATGTCCTGCTGTGGGGCGTTTATGATAATTACAAACTACTGTCTGAATTAATGATTTGGGTACCACAATTTGGCACCTACTGTTCTTGCCTAAACGACACAAAACACCATTTTGAAGTTTCAAATCTTTGGCAATAGCACTAAATTTGCGTTTTACCTCAATTGGCGTATTTTGTAAAACATCACCTTGTGATAAGAGATTCATTAATTGTGAACAATAGACATCAGTTAACTGTTGTGAAACAAATTCATCATGTGAAGGAATCTGCACAAAATTGTCTACAAATACATGGTCATCAGGTGAAATGTCTGATGAATTAGAGCTTGTTTCATTTTCATCTTCACAACATAAGGGACAAGTATAATCTTTCATACTTTCAGCTTTCTCATCGGTTAAACCAACACATTCAGTATGGTACCATTTGTCACACATCACACGCGATCCATGTCACAGTAGATCCTTTTGCATGCAAATTTTGAATGACTTCAAAATCTTTTGCATAACATTCATTATTGTCATAATTGGGTTGGTTATCAACATTACCTATTTCGTGGTCAATAGAAACTGGTTCACCCTTTGAACTGACTGGTGCTCTAGACAAACAATCTGGAGCTACCATATCCACACCTGCCCGATACTTTACTTCAAAGTTAAAATTCTGTAATCTTAGGACCCACCTAGCATGTCAACCTTTCAAATTTTTCATTTTGTAAAGCCATAACAATGCCTGATGATCAGAATAAATTGTGGTTACCCTATTTCTGTCCAAATAATGGTGCCATTTTTCTAAGGCCCAAGCCATAGCTAAAATTTCCAATTCTGTAGTGGACCAAGTTTTCTCATACTTCTTCAGGGTCCTAGATGCAAAAGAAACTACACGTCTTACACCCTCAATATTCTGGATTAATGCAGCCCCAATGCCAATTAGGCTAGCATCACAGTGAATTTCAAAAGGTAAATGCGGGTGAGGAATTGCCAATGCAACACTTTTTGTCAACACTGTTTTCAATTGTGTGAATGCTCTCTCACATGAGTCATCCCACAAAAATGGAACATCCTTACGTTTCAAACAATTAAGGGGATTGGCAATATCTGCCATACCTGGAATAAAACGTTGGATCCAAGCGCATAACCCAAGGAATCTTTGAACTTCCTGTAAATTTGTAGGTCGTGGAAATTCACTGATGGCCCTATATTTTTCAGGGTCAATACTGATGCCATCAGATGACAAAATATAACTAAGCCATGGCAATGTTGTAGTCATGAATGTACATTTGTCCAAATTCAAGGTAAACCCTGCATTCTCCAAAGTACTTAAGGTTTCATCCAAATGAAAAATAGTTTTGTTCTGGAGTTGGACTAAATATCAAAATATCATCAATAAAATGACAAGAATTCCTTCCAGTTTGTGGCATCATCACTCTATCCATAGTGCGCTGAAAGCAAGCACTAGCATTGCGTAGTCCAAAAGGAAAACGACAAAATTGATAGAGGCCTAAGCCAGAAATGCCAAAAGCTGCTTTATACTTATCTTTTTCAGCAAGTTTTAGTTGCCAGAAAGCACCTTTTAGATCTAGGGAACTGAAAACTTTTGCACCATGCAAACTGTCTAACAATTGCTCTGTAGTGAGGAGGGGATAACGGTCAGGTACTGTTACCTTATTTAAGGCACGATAATCAATTGCCATACGCCACTGTTTTTGAACCATAACCGGACTAGAACACCATGATGAATTAATAGGTTCAATAATACCTTGTTTCAACATATCACTAACTTGATTCACCATATCAGTACGTTTTTCTGTTGTTAGTTTGTAAGGTGGCACTACAACAGGTTTACTACCCTCAATAATTAGAATTTCATGTTCAATGATATTACAACAACCAGTAACTGGACATAAAATAGCATTATACTTGTGAAAAATTTGCTGCAATTGCTTTTCACTTCTAGATTCTGCAGCAACTTCAGATTGCAAATCAGTATTGCAAATGTCATTTTCAATAACACGTCTTCCATAACGCATGGAAGATATAGGAGCTTTAATTCGTGCTCCTAGAATGCCTGGACCAGACCTACCCAATGATACAAAAGGGAGTTTTGAAAAGTCTGAATTAGCATATGTGGAATTATCACTATGATTTTGATCGATAGCACAATGTGATTCAACAGTGGATGAATCTAGCTCTTCAGGAGCATTGATAGGTTCTTGTTTTGGATACAAGTCATTTTGAGAAGAAAAATGAGACAATGATGTGTCATTGGTTTTAATGAAACTGTCTTGGTTAGACATTTTAGAAGTTCTGCCTGTGGGTATGGCATTTTTTGTAGCGTTTTGATTGGACGCAAGTTCCTGTTGAACATTTTGATCAATTACCTTTGAAATATCAATATGACAGGTAATAGGAGCACCGCCTGTTTCATGTGAAACGTGAAATGAATTCAACTTAATGGGTTGCTTGGCTTGGGTAGATCTTGACTGGCCCTCAAGCATAACATGAAATGGATCATAAACAATATCACCTTCAGAATTCTGGTTTTGCTGAATTCCTGAATTAGAAAGAACTGGATTAAAAGTAACAATTGGATAAAATTGCGAACTCTGATTTTTGAACCAAAACTTTGAATCAATCAGATCATACACCAAATTAAATTTCTGAATTAACTCACGCCCAAGAAGGATAGGAGTTGACATTTCCATAACATTAAAATCATGAGTAAATTCTTAAGTGGCAATAATGCCTGACAGAGATACCTTTCCAAGAATATTCAAGGAAGTACCATCTATGGAATTTAGATTATCAATATTGGATGTGGTGAAGTCCTTGAAACCTAATTCCTTGAACACAATTGTGTTAATCATAGAACAGGCAGCACCTGAATCTAAAAGTGCAAGATATGGAATACCATTCAAACAAATATGAACATATTTACCACAGTCAACTTTGGTTTTAAGACTACAACTACCTTGCATTAATGTCCTCACGATTTTGTGAAAATTCAACACTACTTGGTACATTAGGTAAACCAGGGCGAGTATATCCTCTGCCTCGATATGTGAAGCCACTCCTGTTAGTCGAAAAGCCACCCCTAGGATTTTGTCGGTATCCAGTTTGATTTAGCGAACCTTGATTGGTCTGAGAAACTCGTTGACTCGACTGGTCATTTCTGCTTGAAAATCTCACATCACCCTTTTCTTGGCGACTTCTAAAGGCTTTGTCATTTTTCCTACATTGCGCAAACCGATCAGCACATTGGGCTAACTGCTTTAGAGAATGGGTTTCAGATTCAAGATGACGTAATTTCTCACGTAGCCTGTCATCCCGAACAATCGAAAGTAGTTGCTCAATGACGACGCTCTCCAAAATCTTCTGCAAATTTACATCCTGTTGGACTTTATCAGCTGGAATATCCCACCATTTCATTACCAGGTCAGTGCATTCACCAACATAATCTTCAAACGTGATACTACCAGATATCATTGGCGATTGGGTGATGTGCCCGAGGAACGGCTGTGACAGCTTAGAGAGTACCGCTCATGTTTTTTGGAATTGTTGCTTTGTAGTAAACTTATGGGAGTGGTTCCAGACCTGGACCGACCGTGTTACGGGAGACCGTTCATGGTCGGTAGGGCAGGGCTTTATTTTATATGGGGTCGACCCTCCAGTTTGTTCGGTTGCGGTGTTGCACCGCATTATTTTTGTTTGCTCTATTGTGAAAAAACATGTTTGGCGGAATAGATGCAATGTGGTTTTTAGGGGGAAATTTGCCAGTTGGCAGGCAGTCCTGGAGGCGGTGAAGTCTGACATTCGCCTTCAAATTGAAGGGGATTTTCGCCGTTTATCTGGGGCTGCCTTTTTTGGACGCTGGTGTGCTGGGGAGGGGTTTTTCGTTTCGCTGCGTGCGGGTCGTCCTTTTGTAGTTTTTTGAATGTTTCAGTGGGGGGTTGGGCGTTTTGTCTCTGCAGGTCGGCGGGCGTATGTTTTTTTTTTTGGCTCGCTTGACCTGAGTTTCGTTTGTCAGTATGGGATGGTTCGGTAGTGCCGTTTGGCCGTGACGTTTTGTATCCCGCATGGCGGGTCACGTAAAAAGCACTACCAGATTTTTCCAAGCGGCGAAATTTTTCACGGAAATTTTCTCTGGAAATTCCATAACTTTTTTCAATTCTGGATCTGACTGTAGCCCAGTCTTTCAACTCAAGGGAACCAATGCGAGAAAATGCTCGGGATCCTGCACCAGATAATAAAGGCTCCAATAAAAGCGACCACTCATCTTTCGAAGAAAAACCTTGAAATTCAGCTTGATGTTCAAAAATGTCCAGAAAATGATCAATACTACCATAAAGTTTCTCTTGATATAGTACATTTTCAAGTTTTTTCCTTCTTGACTGAGAATTTAATTGAGTTTGCAAATGAGCAGTTGAAAATGAAGCTGGTTTGAAAATGTCTTTAAATTCAGGGACATCTTGAATTAATTGTGTGATTTATTTTCAGCACAAAGTTCTTTCAATGATTCAAGGGTATAATGCTTTACATACCCACAGTCTGCTTGCTTAATCCAGGCCATGCTTAATTTAAGAAATTCAGGAAAACTTGACAGATAAGGTAGAAAGGTTGAAGAGATGCAAAAGTATCTCAACTCAAACTTGACTTGCAGATGAAAAGTCCATACTTATAAATTTTCGAATCCTGCCGACTACGCCATGTAGTTGTTGTCCTAATTTCATTTATGGACTTAGTTTCTCTACATGGCGTAGTCGGCAGGATTCGAAAAGTTAACTGATTATGTACAATTAATTCAAGATTTTCAACTGCTCATTTGCAAACTCAATTAAATTCTCTGTCAAGAAGGAAAAAACTTGAAAATGTTGTACTATATGAAATTAGGACAAGTTAACTCCAACTAATATATTTTACAGTAAATACTGAAGGAAAGAAAAGAGATGTGCTTTTTACGTGACCCGCCATGCGGGATACAAAACGTCACGGCCAAACGGCACTACCGAACCATCCCATACTGACAAAACGAAACTCAGGTCAAGCGAGCCAAA
>JAIPMN010269529.1:0-10387 GCA_020650975.1 Apostichopus californicus
TATATATAATTGAAATCGTAGTGAGTTGGAAAATCAAGAGTGAAAAAACTTCCAGCCTCCACCGGGATTCGAACCCGGGCCTCCTGCTTTATATGCCGACACCCCAGGGGCGGACTGGGTCTTAAAATCAGCCCGGGCATTTTCCACCTAGACCGGCCCATTATTCATTGATATGCTACTTACATAGTGATTGCCGTCCTGCGGGAGGGGTCTAAGGGTAGGGGGTGTCCCCCTCGCCATTGAGATTTTTTTGAAGTTAAGGAATGCCTTGCTGCAAAATGGTGCTATATTTCTCAATTTTGTAGCCTGGTTACAATAATCCTTTAAAAATGACCCAAAAATAGTTTTCCAGAAGCAACACTGAAAGATAAAAACGTAAACAAAAATAGACAAAAATATATGTTTTCGACTGGATTTTATGTAGTTTATCAAGCATTTTTGACATGCTTGAAAAAAATGGAAAAAAACCTAAATAAAATCCCATAGCATGGATGGGTTGCCAATAGCACGTTCATTTGTTAAGAACTAACCGACTAACTAACATGGTGATTTTATGAGCTGATTCCCAGAGTTAAAAATATATTTCTACACAGCCGTCTGTATTCTATTAACTACTGTGAAAATGGGCTGTAATTTTTACCAGGCTCCCAAGCCCAACCGGCCCACCGGGCTTTGCCCAAATGCCTGTGTGGCCAGTCCGCCACCCTAACCACTAGGCTATGAACGTTGAATGTATGTCCAGAGGTTCCAAACCGGTAATGAAGCTTGTAATTCGACTGAAGGCGTTTGTCACCTGTATCGAACAATACTAGGTCATGTTTATATATATTTATATATATATATATATATGATTGAAATCATAGTGAGTTGGAAAATCCACAACAGTGAAAAAACTTCCAGCCTCAACCAGGATTCGAA
Source organism: Apostichopus californicus (assembly GCA_020650975.1). Taxonomy (NCBI): domain Eukaryota; kingdom Metazoa; phylum Echinodermata; class Holothuroidea; order Aspidochirotida; family Stichopodidae; genus Apostichopus; species Apostichopus californicus. The sequence goes on from JAIPMN010269529.1 coordinate 919, forward strand.
CCCGGGCCTCCCACTTTATATGCGGACACCCTAACCACTAGGCTATGGACGCTGATTGTATGTCCAGAGGTTCGAAACCGGTATGGTACAGTAGGTCGTAATTCCACTATCTAATTGAAACCGTAGTGAGTTGAAAATTCCAGAACAGTGAAAAAACTTCCAGCCTCAACCGGATCTCGAAACTGGGCCTCCCGCCCTATATGTGGACACCCCAACCACCCGGCTATGTACGCTGATTGCCAGAGTTTCGAAACATGTAAGGAAGGTCGTAATTCCAGAAGCGGTAAGGGTGGGCCCTCGACACAAAGGGTAAAATGTTTTCGAGTGGTGTCACATTATATATAGGCAAGGTTATTTGTGAGATATCCTGGAATACTGACTTTGAAGTTAATGTGCAGGTCACCCATATACGAAAGGAATGGCAGCACATCCCCCTCCCCTTAGTTGCATAAAAATCAAAGGGAAATGATTCACAGCACCACCCACCCCCTCCGCAAAATGGGGTGTATGTTAACCTCTACACATATTTAGTGGTATCAGATATGGCATTAATGTTTTTAAGGTCTATATCTGTTGTAAAAGAAACAAAATTATGCAATCCATAAAGTAGGCAGCTCCCAATATGATTTTGGATTGCTTCAATGCAGGGGTGTAGGGTGGGGGGGGGGGGGGTAAGGGAGGATGGACTCAAAGAGTAAGATGATTTTGAGTGGTGAAACATTATATATAGGCAAACGAATAAGTGAATTCTTCAGAACACCCCCTCCCCCTAGCTGCATATAAAAAAAAGGGAAAGGATTCACTGTCCACATAAGTGGGGTGTAGTAAATGAAATATCTAACACTTTGTATGGGAAATGTTTAATAAAGGCAGAATTCTGGCCTGAAAATCTTATAGTCCAACAAAATAGCAGAATATTTCGTTCTGTCTTGTATAAATATTTTTATATTATATTTTCACACTTTCAGTTTACTTTCCTTAACCTGTAAACCTATGAGTAAAATGTTTTATCAGTGAATCTGGCTCCACAAGACCACTTAGACTTTGACTACAACGCCTATTGTCCTTCATAAATTTGTGAATGTCTCTGAACATGGTATTATCAGTGCAGGCTATAAAAGTCCTAGTATATTTGTGCTAGACTGAGTAGTACTCCAGCTACTTGGAATGATTAGACAACAATGCTTAAAGGATAATTTTTCAGACAGTTATTTCCATTTCAGTTGTTAACTGCAGTACTGTTAAAAGTGCATACATGGTCCTCAACATACCAAGCATAAAGGCACTTTTCAGTGTGCGTTTAAATATTAAAAACAAATTGCATCTGACTGGTGGGACTATCAATATCATATTTTAAGTCACTCTCAATATTGACTTTCACAGTAGGTTTGGTGATTTTTTTTATGCAAAGTTGATCAAAGATGGCTACAACACAGTATGCATGAGATGCAGAATTCCGAAATGTACCAGTATGCTATTTCTGTAACATTAAGTGAAGTACATGGTGGCTACAGCACAAAACGAATGATATTGAAGAATTCCAATGTTTGACACTATGTTTGGTAATTTTCATGCAAAGGAGGTCAAAGATGGCTACAATACAGAATGCATGAGATAATGAGTTTCAATGTGTGACAGTTTGTTAGGTGATTTTTTTTCCATGCAAAATGATGTTAACCATGGTTACAATACTGAATGCAAATGTCATATATTTTTAGAAAAATCCTTGTTAATCAATTGGAGTTAGCAACGCAAAAATAACTCGTCATCAAAATGTTCCAATGAAAAACAAAGATAAACATTAGTTTCATTACAATAATTCAATACAATTCAAATACAATAATTCAAATTTTAGAATGAAAACAACTATACTGGTGATAATAAGCTTCAGTGGCAACATGTCTCAACACAACACATGCAGACACTTATGATTAAGAGACGAGAGCCAAAATAAGTGGCATACAATAGGGCATCGATTATTGGTTTAATTGAATTGACAGATTTGGTTTCTTGAAGTTAATACTCCAATGAAACTCCAATGAAATTTGTTTCAACCTGTTGTGACTTAAAAGATAAAACAGCAGGAGCATCTACTGATTTTCTACTGTATAAACTTGTAAGTATCTTGATGAATGTTGTGAGTAATGACAGTCAGTTAACCCATTTTTTCTTTTTTCTTTCTTTTTAAAGTCTCTTTTTTTTAATCCACTGTGGCATATTCATACCACTATTAAGAAGGGAAAATAGCCAAGCTCTCTAGGTCTAAGACAAAGGTGGTGTGCAAATATTGTGTATTGAACAATAAGTAAATTTTAATGAAGAATTCTTTGTAGAAAATTGGCAATGAACGGTCACATAACAACAAGAGAACAGCTAGAGTAGAAAAGATTTATTTTCTGAAAGAGGGAAGATTATCCTGATGATCAGACATACACATTTGAATGAATCACTCATGGTACAATGTTTGCAATTTGCATATCATGTAACAATAATGTATCAATCATGTGTGTTATAAAAGATGAAAGACAGCTGATTAGTAAAGCTTGTGAAATTAACTTTAATTATTATTTGAGATTCTTCTGAATGAGCATCACATTCACAATAGACTGTCAATATTGCATTTATTAAACATGAGAGTTTGTACTGATTAGAGATAACATTTCACATTAATGAATCAATGGTGGTAAAGTGATAGAAATAAACAGTGTTTTAAACAGCAGTGGAAATGGTTCTTGATTTCTTTTTGTCGAGTAAGCTGAGATCCAGCCAAGGTCTTTGAACAGAATGGGCAGAATCTCTGTGGACGTCCTTGTCTTTGCTGAGGAGGTTTATAAGCTGTAAATTAGAAGTAAAAGAAATGACAAATTGCACTTAAACCAGGGTTGCAAAAGCATTGGTAACACTCACGGTCACCACACACTGCCCAAATGCATTCACTCTACACACAGCCAATCATTAGCGATATAGACCCTGATAACTTCTTTAATTAAAATTAAATATAGATTTCAATAAATTTAGATAAAGACACTTTCACAATTTGTCATTGCTTCACTACGTACCAGGGGTTGAGTAATGGTAAATGTAGGAATTGAACAGAAAAAGGGAGGGTTCTTTAATGTGGGTTAAAATAGTACATAAATGAAATATCTAGTACTGCTACCTTTAGCCTTAATGTACAGGATAGCCAGAGCAACAGAGGTCAAGGTGACCATGACCACCTCCCCCCAACCCTCCTTAGTTTCATGACAGAAGACAATGGATATATGTTTCACAGCCCTATACCAATAATTATCCCCATTCCAAACAGGGTAAAAAGCGTCTACATGCTTAAAGGTATGCTGTATTGACCCCAAATATGCAAGATTTTCAAATATGGTCAACTGCATATGGTCAAACTTCTTATACTCTTCATATTACCACCCTGAAGGTAATTTACCTCACTGGGTCATTCAGCCATATTATTTGCTTATTTACAATTATGGGGAAATTTAGAGATTAAATGCCTCTAGGAAAGTGCAGTTTGAAATCTTATAGCAATTATAGTGTCTTATAGTTTGGGGCCTATACACCTTTAACCTATACACATTGAGTGTTGTAATAACAAAATTAGGCAATCAATAAAAGAGGCAGCCCTCAATGTGAGTTTGCTTTGGTTATGCATATCAGGGGTGGAGAAGGGGTAATGGTAGAGATCAATGAGAAAAGGGGACGGAAAATATTGTGGGTTGGGGTAACTTTAGTCCATATAGGCAAATGTATTAGTAAAGTATATAGGAATACCACCTTTGACATTAATTTAATGGTCAGGCAGAAAAAAAGTAGGGCAGAGATATATGGAAGGAGGGGGGTGGGGGGGGGGGATGAGGCAGAAAATTCCCAGGTGAAAAAGGTTTGAAGCAACATCAGGACCGCCAACAAGTATACCCTTAGCTTCCAGCAGGTTTGTTCAACAGTCTGGGCCTCTCCCAGAAAGATTCCCAAGGGACCATTGCAAATATGGTTAAATGGGGTCTGGGTGCAACCTCTACACATTGACTTTCATCAGATCTAACAAGATGAGGCAATCAATAAGGGAGGTAGATATCAAAGAAAGTCTGTATTGATTCTATGTCAGGGGTGGAGGAGGGGTCAGGGTAGTTTTTGGAATGGGGCTACTTATACAACATATGTAGGCCTACCCAGGACTCATACCTAATTTGAAAGTCACTGTACAAGTCAGGCAGAGAAAATGGTAGGGTGGGGCAATTAGCTTAGCCAGAGGGGGAAGGGGAAGGCAGAATGTCCCTACCGCTACCCCCTCCCCCCAAAATAATGTGAAAATAAAATTAGGACCCGCCAAGAAGTGGACCCTTAGCTTCCAGATGGAAGCCCCCAAGAATTCCCACAATTGCAAATATGAACCAGAATGCAAAAATGCATTGTGGTTTCGATGATGTAACATGAGCTGTTCTCTTCATGAATCTGACGTAATGTGTAGTTAGGGTGTACATGTTCACAAGGGTTTCACGATTTGACCTCTGATGACCCCAAATGACCTTTGACCTCAACCAAAAACGTCAGGCTTCTTTAACTGAATGTGGTACTTCTACACATTAAATTAGAGGTGGACCCAAGCTTCCAGTATTGAGATACCGTGATTAAAAGGTTTTCACAATTTGACCCCTGGTGACCCCAAATAACCAGAGCTCCCAACTGACCCGCATTTTGCGGGTTGGACCCGCATTCTAACACCCAAACCCGCTGACCCGCAGAAGCGTCCGAAAAACCCGCATTGTAATTGTCAAGTAAACATAAAAAAAATTGCATGAAATTTTGACTTTCTATTTAATAGCATAATAGAGTATAAAACCTCCTTTACAGCATCATTTGAACCTCAAATTAGCCTATATTTCTTTTCATTGGGGCGAGCAGCGAACATTTTCATGCCGCGGGAAAGAATGAATTATCACCTACTATTCAATTTATTGATGTTACACACACATAAAAGCATATTTTTCAGAAAATATTGGGTGACAAAAGCCTTTCTAAGTGCCACCATTTTACATGTAGGCATCACCAGGATTCAAAAAAAATTCAAAAGGGGAGGGGGACACCCCCTCCCCTTATACCCCTCCCCCAGGAAGGCGATTCGTGGCATGGACCCGCATTTGAATAACCTTTGAATCCTTCAAAAACAATATACCTTTTGTACCCAATGTGGTATTCCTACACACTAAATATGAAGTCTGCCCATGCTTTCCATCTTGAGATATCATGTTTACAAGGTTTTCACAATTTGACCCCTGGTGACCCCAAATGCCCTTTTACTTCCACCAAAAACAATAGGCTTCTTGTACTCAATGTGGTACTTCTACACACTAAATACGATGTCCTCCCAAGCTTTCCTTCTTGAGTTAACCGTTATAAGGTTTTCACAATTTGACAGCAGGTAACCCAAAATGACCTTTGACCTCTACCAAAAACAATAGGCTTCTTGTAATTAATGTGGTACTTCTACACATCAAATATGAAATTGGTCTGACCTTCCCTTCTTGATATATGGTGTTTACAAGGTTTTCACATTTTGACCCCTGGTGACCCCTAATGACCTTTGACCTCCACCAAAAACAATAGGCTTCTTGTACTCAATGTGGTACTTTCACACACTAAATATGAAATGGTGCGACCTTCCCTTCTAGAGATATCGTGCTTACAAGCTGGCCGTCACACAAACACACGCACCCACCCACGCCATCAGGAATGCAAAGGTTACGATTATCATCGAAACCAAAAAAACGTGACAAAGATATTATGCAGTGGGGTAGATTTATTAGATAAAGGCAAGGTATTAGAGGGGTCTATAGAATACTATCATAAAATTATTCAGTTAGGTAGAAAAAAAGTAGGGCAGGGATATACCTAGTATCTATGCCAAACAAGGGGGTGGGGGAATGCAGAGTATCCACAGGGAAAAATATAAAATAAAATCAAGGCCACAAAGAAGTCTACCCTTAGGTTCCAGGTGAAAGCCAGCTGGGAGTATTATACTTCATAGCCCCCAAAGATTCCCCCAATTGCAAATATGGATAAATGGGGTCAATAGTAACTTCCACACATTGAGCATTGCAGTATTAAAATTAGAGAATCAATACAGGATGCACCTCACAATTTGATTTTGCATTGGTTCACTGCATACCAGGGTATGGAGAAAGCCAAAGGTATCTTAGAGAAGTATATATCTAAGACACTACAGTGAAATTAAATCGGTTCCACAGAAAAGGCAAGTAAAGTAGGGCACGGATATATCCTGTAGCTCAAACAAGGGGAGTGGTCCAAAGGGGGGGGGTGGGATAAATCAGGACCACCAAGAAGTCTACCCTTGGCTTCCAGATGAAAGCCAGCTGGGGGAACATTTCATAGCCCACTTAAAACCCTTGCGGCCCATTGCAAATATGGATCATGCTAATCTCTACATAAATTGAATGTCATTAGTAACATAATAAGGCAATCTATAAGGGAGGAAGCTTTCAATGTAATCTTGCATTGGGTCTGTACAACAGGTTTGGAGGAGGGGTAGGGTAGAGATTGAAGAGAAAAGGGGAGATGTTTTGGAGTGGGGAAACATTGTTAAGTGTACATGCTATAGTGATAGTGAAATTTCCAGCACTGCTTCTTTGACCTTAATGCACAGGTTATCCAGAGCAACGGAGGACAAGGCATCCCCTATCCCCTTGCCATTTGTTGCAAAACAGAAGCCAAGGGGTAATTTTTCACAGCCCCGATGTTTCTCCCCATTGCAAACAAGGTAAAAAGGGGTAAATGTTAACCTCTACACATTCAGTATTGCCAGCAGAAACAAAATTAGGCAATCAACAAAGGAGGCAGCTCTCAATGTGTTTTTAAAGGGGTGGAGTGAGTATTCTTACTGGGCATAAAACAATTTCTAAAAAGTTATTGAATGAAATTAACAAACATTTACAGATGTCAGATATACACTATGAACATGAAGATTACCCACTAGAAATCCCAAATGCATTTATAAATGGCAATAGGATGTATTCAGTGGTTTAATAATTGGATTCTAGGCAGTACTCTATTTGCCATTTTCCAATTTATTTGGTATTGACTTGTCGGCCTTAGGATATATTGTTCCTTTGAAGATTTCATCATGGGACTGGTTTAAGTTAAAAAGAATAGTCCAGGTCAAATTTCCTTTGTGGTATGTGAAAGAGGAACATAATCTATTAGCATTCTAGTGAAATTTGCTTTCAATCCCTATGTACCATTTTTGAGATATTGACAGTTGAAATTATCTGATATTCTACCAAAAGTGAACTTGAAGCAAACAGGCGTGATGTCATAGTTGCAAACTGACAAACAATGTTTTGTTTTTTCTTTATTTCTCAGTCTATTGATTTGACTTTGGATTGGATAAGGAACTTACAAGTGTGTCTAAAGTTGATAAAATACCAATTCCTATGGTACATTCACATTATGAATGCATCCAACTGTGGAGTATAAAATTAGATGTAAATTTTAAAGGAAAACAAAACATTATGTATCAGTGTGCAAAATTGATGTCACACCTGTTTGCTACAAGTTCCCTTTGTGTACAAAAGGCAGTGACTTCAACTGTCAATATCTCAATAAGGTACATAGGAATTGAATGCAAATTTCACCAGAATGCTTAGATTATGTTCCTCTTTAACACATCAAAAGAAATTTTGACCTGGACTATTCTTTTAAGTGTTAAGTAGGGGATAATTGCTATCTGTATGGAATAAAATATGACACAAACATGTATGAGTTATTACACATTATTATCATGTCAACATTAAGTTTGTTTCAGGTGATCCTAACAGGTTTAGTTCATGCACTATCCTATTTGCTCAATTGACACATGCAAAAATGACTGCATTTCAATTTGCTTTGCAATTGCAAAGAGATATCTTATAGTCTTTGACACATTTACGTAGTCCAAGATTAATCCTTTCATTAAATGTTTTCTTTAAATGGGGTTGCATTAAAAACATTTTAGATTTGAATTAAGTATAATAAAAGAGTATTTTAAATAGTCCAATAGTAAATAAATAATAACTGTATTTTATATGAAATAGAATTTTTTCAAACCAGTGTACTTAAACCAGTAGTCAGTCAATTTTTGATTGGGGAGCCAGCAAGAAATTCAAGCACTCAGCCATGCACAAACTAATTACCAGCCAATCCCATGCTCCCCCCCCCCCCCTCACACACACCTCCAAAGAAATACAGTCTTTAACTCTTCAGAGGTAAAGACAGCTGGTGTAGAGGGGAGACTCTTTCCATAAATGTCTGCTACTTACCTAACAAGACTTATAAAACAATTTTTTCTGAAACAACAGAATGGAAAACAAGTGCAACACAAACTTACGGGTACTACAGAGTTATCACTGACATCATTGTCTGTAGGTTCTTCCTCATTCTCTGACTGCTAAAGAGAAACAAATACACCTCAATTGATTTGAATATAATCTTTAACATTCTATGCACTTTAAAGAATTCATTTTAGTAGAGATATGAAGAAGTGGGGGGTTCAGGTACTTTATATTGCACTTAACAATGAAGAGAAACTATTAGCAAACAAACTGCTTATCCACTAAAGAGCCAGTAGCGGAGCGTCCATACATTAAGGGGGGGGGGGGCGAATGCCCCCCCTGACGGACTCAAATGGACTGCTGGCGCCCTTTTCAGCTTTTTACCACTTTTTACTTATTCGCGATTATTGACTTTTTTATTGTGCTCTCATCTAAAATAGTCACATTTTTTAGGCGATGACACCTATTTATTCTTCGTTTATCTGCAAATTAGCAAGGCCCAGAAAGGGTCATTTCCGGCAATCTAGGGAGTATCTTTACTCAAAAATTTCGGTACGCTCCGCGCCAACTCGTGGTGGCGCTCTGCTTAGATAGTGTCGGAAGCGCCCCTACAGACCATTCTCGCCCCCCTTGACCAATACCCCTAACTCCGCCACTGTAAAGAGCCTATGTAAGAGAATTTGTAAAAGTAAGTTGGCCTGACGTTTCCCCCCTGGCTGCTGCGGAGAGTCAACCGATGTGCGCTGCGCGCACATCACGAGCGCGGAGCGCGAAGTCCCAAAGGCATGGGTCCAGGGCCCGCCTAAGGGCCCTGGAAGCTCTGGGGTTTTACAAGCTCTTTGGTGCAATCTAAGCCGTATATGGAACATTTCGTGGTGATTTTATCGACTGAGATTTTGGGGTAAATCTGCGTTCATAGACACATTTTTGGTCCGCCTTGTCTGTCATACTGGGAACATGAAAAAATGTGTTGCAAAGCTAGAATACATTAAGAGATTGAAAGGACAATAAGACAGCAGTTGCAGGAGCATATGATTTATGACGAACGTATTCACGCACAGAAAAATATGTCCATTGTCTCGTTTATAGTTTCTTTTCCAACGAAAACGTGCCGTTTCAAAAAAAGGGTACCCCTC
>JAIPMN010269570.1:7278-27083 GCA_020650975.1 Apostichopus californicus
TCCCCCCCCCCCCCCCCATTGTCAGTAACTTATTGCTGTTTACCCTCATGCAAGGTGTTGGTAGCACTGTGGCGAATTGGAAAATGGTAAACCAATACTGTATATATGCAAGTACTGTATAGGCTACTAGTTGTATGCTTTAAATGAGCCACCAATGAATATGGCAAAATTACTATTTTTATTGATATTTTCGTTTTACCATTGTAAATTGCTTTAGTACCTAAAAGAGCCATCAATGAAAGAGATGGGAGTAATGTTTTCATCTTTTATTGCACAGTTAAGGAAAAAGTCGGTGGGATTCAGACGAGGCCCATCATCCGAGCACAGAGGGTCGAGAATATTCACCTGTGCCTGCGATTCCTTCATGGCAGGAGAATTGAAATTCAAGACATCGACTCCCAACGTAAGTCAGTTAGCTTTGAGGCCAGGTACAGTACCTAAAAATGGCCCTATGGTGTGCCGTATGAAGTGCAGTTCTAAACAGAGAAGTATGTAATGTTTATAGACATTCACATGGTATACTGTACATATAGTGCTTTGAAAGAGAATTAACCAAGTTACAAATTTGAGCAAGTATTTAATTAATGTAAGCCCCCCCCCCCCCGCCTTTTTCCCGCAAGAATACCGCTGTATGTCACTTTCCAATTCACTGCCCACAATTTGGTTTTATAAATGACCAAGCGCCGTTTACGAAACTTAGCTGTTGCCTAGTTAGAGTTTTATCAATGACCAATCTTAATGCTAATTCACTGTGCATTATATACGGGAAGTTTACATGTGTGGAGATTGTTACACAAACTTCATGGAGCATATAAACAAACAGCGAAAGCATCATTTAAAATCTAAAATAACAATTTATTACAGGGAATGGTTTAAGTCTCCTGATTTTATGTACTAATCTCATGGCATTATTTCATTCAAGTTTTTTCTAAATTGAAATCTGAACGGGCTGCGAATATATATTTCTACCTGTGTTTGTAAACGTGGAGAAAAATCCATTGTGTAATTCTGCAGCCTGACTGAAGCACAACAAGTAATGTAAACAATTATTGCAAGGGTGACTTTTCGGTCGGTTACTTGCCGTATGCAGGCAGGTAACCTCTGTATGGAGTCAACTTTGCGTGCGTGCCCTATCTTTTAAACATGATATCTCAAGATACTGTAGGTAACCTCTGCAGTTGTCATATTTGGCACATAGCTTACTCATAATGAGTACAAGAACTCTATTATTTTGGGTGAAGGCCAAAGGTCATTTGAAGTCAGCAGAGGGCAAAATGTGAACATCTCGAAAAGGCTGTATCTACAGAACCTGAAAATCAAATGGGGCTCATATATCATGCATGGTAGGATAGCCTTATGTAGTGTAAAGTCTGTGCACAAGTTGGTGTAGGTCAGAATTCATTTAAGGTCAACAGGGTCAGAACTTGAAATCCTTGTAAGCAAGATATCTCCAGATAGGAAACTTTATTGGCTCTCATATTTTGGATGTGGCTTTCCTGTAATGAGTACAAGAATCTTATTGGTGGGTCAAAGGTCATTTGGAGTTATTACACTCTGTAAAGCCTTATAAACACAAACCTTGTAAACACGATAATAACCCAAGATGAGTTACATCATATAGCTCATATTTGGCATGTGTCTTTCTTACAGTGAGTGCAAGAACCCTATTAGTTTGGGTGGAGGTCAAAGGTCATTCGGGATCAGCAGCGGTCCAAATGACAAAATATCAAAAGTACTTTATCTTGAGAACTTTTCTTTGAGAAATTTTCCTTCAAAAGAGATTATATATGCATGGTAGATTAATTAAGTAAAATGCTCCACAATTTGGTATAGGTGAAAGCTCTTTTAAGGTTCGCAGAAGTCAAAACCCTACTATTTAAACGTCAGGTCTCAGTGAAGATGTCAAACTTCTGCTGACTTGACTTCACAATGTGTAGTAGAACCTCCTTGGTGATTTAGGAAGAGGTCAAAGGTCAGCTTAGGCAAGTGCATTATGAACTTCAACCAGGGATAGCTTGCAAACTACTCTTGTGCTGCATACTCTCTTCAATGTATTTAAAGTAAGTAACTGCTGGGAGGGGTTTCCCTCTGGTTATTACATCGTTATCTTGTTTTAGTAGGATTTTAATTGATTTTCCATACTTCTCTGAAGTCTCCTGATTTGGGGGGGGGGGGGGAAGGGGCTAGGAAAGTTATAAATTTCCCAATTTTTGTAGAAGAGAAGGACGTCAGTTCTGGGGTATTTCTCCACCCCCACCCCCAACCCCCCTAGTACAGTACTTGAGGCAGGCAGAATAGTAGTGTCTGTATATTCCCTAAATTGTGAATGCAAGTATTGACTGTATCAACTTAGGTTTTCATTGGTTGTTAATCGTTATCTCTCTTGTTCTGTAGAAATTGCTGATGGCAACCTCCGAGTGGGTTTGTTGCTCATTACCAGACTACGCAAGAGGTTTGATTCTAAGGTACAGCAATGACAGCCACACTGTAGATGGCTACTGTGTGTTGCAGTATATTTGTCAAACTGTATGTAATCATATCTGTATTCATTCAAGTAAGGTCACAATATTTTATCTGAATAAAATGAGGACAAGTTGACCTTGTCTCAGAGAAGGGTCTACTGGGAAGTTGAGGAGCTCCCCTCCCCTTTGTAGGGAAAAATATGAATTTGAATCAACATTACCTACTTGAAAATGTGACTAGATTTGTAGTTTAAAAGCATTTATAAGATCAGCATGGTTAAGTTTAGCTGGCAAAATTTCCATCAAGAAACAAAGTTGATTCCACTTTATCTGCTACAGCTTTGTCGGAACTGTCTAAAAATCTCGAATTAAAAAAAAAATATAAATAAATAAAATAATATAAAAACAATAAAAAGCTACCTGGATGCTCACATAAGGTACACTTAATGTATTGTCATTGAAAATTTCTCAAAACAGTTTAATCCCCTCAGTAATCCACGTCTTGCATATATCCTAATTGCCTTTCTTTAAAACTTATCGATTCAATAAAGTTGACTCTTTTTCTGTTTTTTTTATTATACTCTATCATGAAGCTTATCACGAGCAGTGACAGCCATTTTGTCAATGGCTCCATATACAGTGGTAGGCATGGCGACATGGACTACGTCAACAACAACGGTTTCCAGAACCCAGGACGAGAGGGCAGCATCCACAGCTTTGTAAGTGAATGAGACTTTTAAACTTCATGTTATATACCATATATTAAAGTGCTGTTATCATGAAATAAAACATGCTCAAGAGCACTGTACAAAAGAACCAATACCTGGAATATAAAATGACCAAACTTACGAAAACTTAAAAGTAATTAACAACAGCGATAAAAGTAAAAAATGATATAAGACAGGGTTATAAACCACAATAAAGAACATAAAAATATAAATATACATAAAAATGGGCACAGTAATGTGAATAAAACAACGAATAAGATTAATGCCCATACTCAAGCCTAAAAAGATAAGTTTTCAAATGCTTCTTAAAAGTGTCAATAGATGTGACATTTTTCAAGTGATGAGGAAGAGAATTCCATAGTTTAGGACCTGCTGCACTGAACGAACAATCTCCATATTTGACTTTGTTAGTACGAGGATAGACTAGAGAAAGATGACTTTTGTACTTCTCTTCCAGAGTTTACACTTCAAAGATGGCCATTCCTCCAAACTGAGACAATCTTTCTGTCCTTCCACTTCAAACACCTCTCGAAACAGCAAATTTATGATAAACGTTTGAATTCAATTGACAGCAGCAAAAAAATTTGCCCCAACTTGTCTGCCCAAGTGTAGCTTCGGAGGACAGATTAATCCAAAATGAAAAACTGATTTAAAAAAAAATTAAATATTTGTTTGTGTTTCTTGGATATTTCTCAAAACAAAGGTGAAATTGTCTGGAGCTGTAAAGCAACTGGTTAATTTAGTCAAATGTTGCTGCAACTACTCTGCCATGATGCATCATGTTTCTATCGGGTCATTGATATATCTAAATTTGGTGTAATCTGTTGCAAAACCAGCATTTATACGTATACTTACACTGAAAGCTAATCTGTAATAGGCTATGGATGTGCAGTATGTCAGTATTTGATTTTTAGGCACTTTGCACACACAGCACATAAATATTAACATTTTAAAGTCTTATTTTGTCATATATGAGTTGGTGTGGCTTGCTCAAGATAGTTAGAAAAACGTTTGTAATTGTGCATATTTGTCAAATAGCCATACTGGCATGCATAGGGAAAGGTTTTTGTAGCTGGAACAAGCTATTAAACTCGGCCCTTCCTAATTGACCAATTCACTACGGCAAGATGCCTTTCCGATCAGACATTTTTCATCAACTGTTCTTTGTCATTTTGCCAAAAGGTTTCAGGTGCTTCAAACCCCTCCCAGGGTATGTTACCAGACCTCTCAAACTCCTACGACAGTGGACAATTCAAGAAGCTTCGGTCGGCCTCCTTCACGGAGAAACCGGAGACTGTTTTACCAGGCGGTGCGTTTGGAGGAGAGGATAATTTAGACGCAACACCAGAGAGACTAGGAGACATTGTGGTAGTTATTTGCCTTTGTTCTGTTAATATGTTTGTTGTTCTAGTTTGTATTTTAGTACCATCCATTCGGCAGAAGTTATTACACTTGAACAACATTGACGGATTACTTATCATGTGACATTAATTGCAGAACACCCCCTCACCTTTCCCCACCCTCACAAAGAACAAAAATAACAGTTATTTTGGTATCTGACTGACAACTTTGATGAATGAATCCCAACCAGTTTTTGCCTTAAGAAGTATCAAGTTCACCAATTAAACATCACATCACGTCACATCAAACAAAGCGGCTGAAGTTGAAAGTCTAGCACACAGACCATTATGAAAGTCAACGTTTCAAAGGAATCAGTGGAAAAGTATTAAGGCTCATCCATTTTGCATTTTTGGAGTTTAAATATTTCACATAGTTTCATTAAATGCACACAAATAGAGCAAAAACGATTTAGAAATTTTCCCTAGCATTGCATGGACGCTCAAGTTTGTTGGACTGTCAAAATTGAACGGTTTGCAATAGTAATATGATACGCTGGTTTTTGGAAGAAATGTCAAAACTATACCTTAGTCTGTTACACTTTTTATCCTTTCTCTTCAGTCCACCACTCAACTGGATTCTGCAGGAGTCTTACAGCACAAGAGCGGGGAATTTCAGACGAGACAGAACCAGTCCAGGAACGCATCGTTGGATGTCGAGATGTCAAAAATGCTGCTCAATAATGTTGTTGATGATGATGATAATGGAAGCCAGCTACATGTGAGTTTCTTACAAATATTTAGTTTTTTATGTCCACTTCCAGTGGTTTGTAACTTACTAACATTTACAACATATGAAACAACCCAGGAAAGACCCATCGGTACCAAGTTTTCACCCTTTTGGATGCTTTCTGACAGATTTCCGGCGCTCTGGATGCCACTGACACCCTACGGTTTTGCCAACCAGGAGAAATTACAAATGTACCATCTTTTTTTCAATTGTTATCTGTGTCCATATCAGAACATATCAAGCCATGAAACAAAAAGTTACTTTAATTAATTTAATCTCAAATTAATGAAATTTTCCTAGCTGTAATGGAAGCAGTTGATGATCGTGAGACAAGTAGCTAAGAACATATTCAAGACGGTTGTCTACAGAATTCAGTTTTAACTGAAATTAACTTTCCGGTGGAAGAATGAAACTGTAAAGCAATTTTGTAGGGATGAGCTCCACTGCAGGAGTGGGTAGTTCAGTTGACAGAGCACAGGAACATTTAATATTTGAGTTATTGTTTAGAATAAGAAGGGTTTTTTTTTATTCTTTTTCATTCTCGACTTCTGCCTTTGTTTTCTGTTTAGGTAAATAACTCCATGAATGCACCGCAACCACCAACCTCGGTGGAAGAGAGGCTGAAAAGTTTGCTGGAGATGCCCAACCCTGGTGGATACACAGATCTAGGTGATCCCCAGGTAAAACATAGAGCTTTTTTGCACTTTTATTTATTGTGTTGTGTATCATGCTTTGTATGCAGTGGCATGTACCATGGGCTGGATGTTTGGATCTCTGGGTACCCTGTGTTGGATTCTGTGGTTATAATGTGTCAAGGGCTGGTTGCTGTATTGTGTTGTGTACCATGGGTTGGTTGCTGTGGTAATGCTGTGTACCATGGACTGGTTGATGCACATTGTTGTGTGCCATGGGAAGGATGCTATGGTATCTGGGTACCCTGTGCTGGATACTGTGGCATTCATGTACCCTGTGCTGGACACTGGGTGTGTCATGTACCATTGTGTACCTTCTGACTAGCACCTTTAACAGAGACATTGTTAATAGGCCCCCAATAAAGACTATATTGCCTATTTAGCAGAGTGCAACGTTTGTATCCCTGTGGTCACTGCATATACACCTTTCCAGTCAAGTATTTGTTTTCTCTCTCCAATTCTTTGGTTGATTTTCAGCCTACTTGTATTATTCTGTGGTTTATTATAATAGCTTGACCCACCCCCTGCCCCTTCTCCTCCTCATCCTCTTCCTCCAAAGAGTAATGATAATGATAGTTTTCATTCTCATAAAGACAACAGCTGTAATAATTGTTCAAGCCGGATGTTGTTAGCGATTCTCTGGTATCAAGCACTAATTGTCATAGAGAGCGAGGTTTGTGTTGTAATTAGTTTTTAATAACTACTGGTGTATGTATGAAGGATTTGTGTAAATGAAAACTATTACCATTATATTTAATTACATATTATTATCTGGTACAGCTATGAGTGTGAATATAATTTGCCTGGCATGAACATATATTTCAGTTTTAATCGACATGATCAATATAATTTTAGCAACAAAAGAAGACAAACAGGTGTTTAAATAATCAGTAATTGTAAAAGGTCTTAAGGCCTAAAGTTTATATACCCCATGTGGTGAAGATACACAGGAGAGGGCGGGGGGTTGTTGTTTACAATTTAATTTTGGTATAATTTGCTCGGTGTGTATTTCTTACCTTTTCTTTTAAATTAAACGGTGCGATGTTTGCCAGGTAGATAATCTCTGATGGACAGATTCATAAATATAATTGCGATTGTACTTTATCTGTCACACCAGGACGAAGGCGAATTTCTGGAATTGCCTCCTCCGGATGCTAGCGTGTATTTCGAGGGCGAGGATATGTTAGATGACGAAGACAGACTCCAAGCGATGCTAGAGGATCCTGATAATTTTGACGATTATCCCAAAGACTGGGATAGATACATCTCTGGCTACGTGGTAAGTTGGTCGATTCAGTCCGACAGACGTTGGAAAGTTTTTGCCGTAAACAAGTATCTAACTTCCATTTTAGAAGATTGGATAGATGAATTCAGTATTCTTTTATATATGTAGTAATATTTTTTCAAACTACCAACTTTTGAAAAGTTTTTCTTCCGCCCAAAGTCCATCCCATTAGGTAGTTTGAAGGATTTTGTCTCCAGACGCATTGTATGGTGTGGATCGGTCCCTACTAATAGTAGATGTGGAAAGTCCCCGAGCATAATGACAAAAAATGAAGGAGCCTGAAATAACACCTAGCGATATGAGCTTCATTTACTGTCATAACCAATTAACTAAAACTTACATTTAGTATCTTTATTTTTTGAATTATGTATCTTATTTTGTGAATGCAGCTATTCTTCTTCCCGACTAACTCTTCTTTACGAGTATTTCAAGCAGTTGCACCGATGATACTCTTTAAAATGAACAGAATATAATCCAAGAATTTCGAACATTTCCTTACCTATTGTAGCCTTCTCATGCTACCGAGAAGAGAGAAGGGCCCAGAGCTCAAGTGATGTTAGAGAGGTCACCAAGTCCCAACGGTGCCTCTCATAACCAAGAACCGTTCTTCCATGGGCCGCCAAGGGAACATTTAGGACCCTCCCAAGGAACCAACGCCCAAAGCCAGCCCATTCCTGGATACAGTAACAGGTAATATTGGTTTGTTAGTATCGGTTGCCTCTTTCTTGGTGTCAATTTCCTCAAAACAAAGCGAAACTTCTCATGATGTGAGTGATCCCACTGAAAGATTTTAACTAATATTAACTAACAACATCAAAAGTGGTAAACAAAGCATAATTACCCAAACAAAAATGTTTGGAGAAAAATTATTGATGATACCATTTGCTTTTTTTTTTTTTTTTTAAATTTTCAGCTGTTTCACTAATTTTCATCAATATTATTTAGAACAAGGTTACAGTTGAAGCAAACTAAGTAAAACACCTAACGGTTTGTTCACCAAATGAATTTGCACTTCAGAGCAACAATTAATGGTTTAGTTCTTTGCTAAAAGTTTCTTTTTTAAATGGTATTAATGGCGTACAAGAGCCAAGTTTGAAACTCTTCTACTTTTTCATCAGCATGTAAATGAAAGTTGACCAGTCTAAGGAAGGAATTGCTTTTCACTTTTCTTTCTTTTTTAAGTTTATAATTTTATTTTTCCTGTTGTCTTTTTCCCCCCTTTCTTGCATTTTTCTCTCTCATTATATTCTTCTTTCGCTTTTAATGAATATTTAAATTTTTGTGAAATCCCTGAGTGTTATTCACACTTAAGTGACACAAGCAAACCGTTGCATAATTCAAGCATTTACGGGTCGAAGTTCATTATTAAACAGTGGAGCCAAATATGGAAGGGAATCGCCGTTGTTTCTGATTTACAGACTGATTATCCTATTCGTTAAATCCCTCCCAGATCTCAATCGCAGCCTCTGCCTTCGTACTTAAACCAATCAGGAAGCATCGCTGGTGTCGTGTACAGCGAAGAAGAAGCTTATCAAAATTACTCAGGACAAGAGGTAATAATTATATCTATCTACGGCAGAGAATTAAAGCAATTTATTGAGCTACAAAATGTTATATTATTGGTTAACACTGTTATACAGTTATAATGTTAGGACAAGAGGTAAGAGTTGCTCCATTTACCGCCGAAAATTAAAGCAATATATTGAGATAAAGTCTTATATTACTGGTTTACACTGTTATACAGTTATGGTGTCAGGAAAAGAGGTAAGAATTGTTCCATTTACCGCAGAGAATTAAAGCAATAAATTGAGATAAAGTTTTATATTACTGGTTTACACTGTTATACTGATACGGTGTCACGACAAGAGGTAAGAGTTGCTCCATTTACGGCAGAGAATTAAAGCAATAAATTGAGATAAATTGTTATATTATTGCTCTTCACTGTTGTACAGCTATGGTACACTTACTTGACACAACCAGACAAGTTCCCATGCAGTCACAAAACAGTCACAAAACAGAGAAATAAAATCCAAATATGGTCAAGAAGTAACTCTCTAATTATATATTCATCTGAAGGATGAACATTATATCATGGAATGTAGCTAAGTGTTATGAATTGGAATACGAAAGCTCTGTTGTCATTAGTTTTGTCGCCCAGACACGTTCCTTTGTATAATAATACATACAAAATGCATTGAAAATTTGCCAAAGTTTGTACAGGTCTTTTGGCCATTATTTGACATGAATATTAACTATTCAAACTAATGAAATGAATTTTAGTTCAAATTTTTAATACAGAATTTGACAATCGTTAACAAAATGTCAATACCATAAGCTGCTAAAATAGTTTTAAAGTTTAGTTCCCAGACCAGTCTGTTCAACATTGGGGTGTTAATGTAGACATCAATTTCTACATACATAAAAGATTAAAAATTTGAAATGGATGGTTTTATGGAATGTTGGCTCACAAAGTTTGTACAGCTTCAGTGAAATATTTTGAATGTACTTGAGTCCCAGAAAGTGTCTGTAATAACATCCTGAAGAAGTTTTGTATACCCTCCAAAATATTAATAACATTTAGAAAATGTCACAAACATGGGTCTATATATATATATATATATAATATATAATACATATTACTGCCTAGAGATGCTGAACATTTGAATGCCAATAATCCTATAACTTCACACAATATTTGCTAAATTTCTTGCCACAGTATAGATACATTCCTAAAATAAGTTTTCAAAATAAAATAAAACTGTTCACAAACTGCAGAGAGCCTGTGTAAGAGAATGTGTAAAAGTAAGTTGGCCTGACGTTTCGATCCTAGCAGGATCTTTTTCAAGTAACAGTAACAGAAGGGACAAAAACACGCACAGAATACAGTTTTATAAGGTTTATAAGAATACAGTAAAATAAGTTTTAACGACTCATCTGTAGGGTTGTTTAACAAGTCCTTAAATTAATTACTTACAGAGTGATATTAAAGCTATTCTTGTTCTCTCATGATAGGGTATTCATCCTCCCGCCGTTAACGATGCATCATTCAACGAGAGACGGCTGCCGACGTACCAGGACCACATGCAGAGGAGGGTCAACGGTTCGGTACAGAGACTCAAATCATCCGGATCAAGTCCGCATTCCAGTGGTTACGACTCCAGGGGGCACGTATCACCTAGCATGTCTGGTCCCGGGCATATGCGGTCCAAGGCTGAGCCCCCGCGCAACGGATACCACAAGCAGCGGCAGTTGGAGAGACCTCACTCCATGCAACGGCAGTATTTCAATTCCAGACACAATCAAAGGGAGCAGGATTTTATGAATAGCACATTTCCTCAGAATCAGCCCAATTTTTATGAAAACAATGGAACTCCCCAGGAGTATGATCCCTACGGTGCCAGGGCAAGTACCTCCACCATAGATAATTATCGATACCCACCCCAGACAAACCCCCCACCCTCCTCTGGGTATCCCCCAAACTGGAAGAGGCGCAGTCTCGGGGAGACGGCCTCGGATTTTACGCAGGACTACGAGATTTACTCGGGGTCGTCTTCCCGTTCGCACACGCCGACCCTGCCGGCGCTGTCCCCTACAGAGACGCCTCCCACGTCCCCGCCGGTGCGCAACAAGACCCGAGCTATCAGCGCTGACATGGGTAGAATTAATCTGAACTTTAGCAAGTCCCCGAACTCTCAGCAGAGAAACAGGGAACACTCACGCAGCAAGAGGAGTAACGAAAAGAGGCCAAACCAGAGGAAGACGGCGGAACCGAAGGTGACCGTGAAGCGAACAGGAGGCAAAAGCAAAAGGAAAAACTTGAAAGGGAGTAAACAGGACTCTCCAGAGAGCAAGAGATCCCTGAGAGGTTTGTAATTATCTTAAAAATGACCTCCTTGTGTTGATTTTGTTAATTTGATTTTTAAATACTATTGTGATACTCATTGTAGTGCAGCTCATCAGCTTATAAACTAGACAAGTTTTTGTTTCAAATAGAGCTGAAATATGAAACATTTCCACTTTGTATTTTTATAATAATAGTGAAGTAATGAACTATCTGCTAATTAAACACCTTTCCGAAAACTTGAATAGTTTGTCTTACTTTGAACAATTGCTATCTATAGTTGAGTATTAATTCTCATCATACTTTTTAATAATTGGTGTTTTGTAAGGGAGATCACAGTGTTAAATTTGTTTCTTCAAAAACCAGTTTTCTCAGCTTTTGCTCTCGGTGTGTTTATTTCTATGACCTTTCCAATGACCTTTCAAGAACCTTTTTATCATTCCTTCAACATTTTGTTGGAGACATCGTTGAATTGTTCATTGCCATATCAATTTTCTTCCAACAAATTTTAAATCTGTCCGTTTTGGGTAACATTCTCAGTCCAAAATTTTTATAACAGAAATTTGCTAGGTCAGTAAAAGCTATGTTACAGACTTTGTTCGTTGTTCTGTAATCTACATTAAAAGGCATAGCATAACATATGTCTGTAGTTCAGGAAAAGTGCTATATGTTTCATTGGCATGTATGATTTTTATTCAATTCCTCACATACATCCCTCTGTCATGTTGTCATTATCGAACAATGATACCATTGGTTGTAATAAACATGTTGGTACAATAAGTAATTTAACATATCATCTGGGATGGAAGAAGGAAGGGAGGGGGGTGGAGGGGTTGTCAGGGGGATTTCAAATCCTGATGCAATGAAACAGTGGCTTTTCATTTGTGGTAGATCCACATTTTGTTTTTATTGTGAGATGGGTCTTTTTAGTGTTAAATACATTACCAAAATGATCAGAATCAGTCTTTCGAATTAATTCCAAATTGCAGCAACTTGCAACCTTAAAAGTGCTTTGTGGTTTCCAATTCCCAAACTTCTTGCCCTTAAGAACTGCCAGATTTCATCCCACCCTGACAGTTATTTGAATGTCTTATATAATTTATTTCACGACATTCCCTCTTCTTGGCAGCTCTACCATCGCTACCCCTCCATCGAGTCCAAGAGAGGTCAGAGGATACCGATTCTGACGTCTCTTCGGATTTCCATCCCAAAGCGGAGTTGCCTCGTCTTCGAAAGGAAGAAGCCGCGACTTCGGTAAAAGAGGGCAACGTGGAAGAGGCGACGCCTCCTACAACCAACGCCGGTAGGGATCACGATGGTGCTGAAATTGATACCCTGAGGGAGCAGCTCGCAGCTCTCGAGAACATGTACAAAGAGATGCTCAAAGTGGTAGGAGCAAAGAAGGGAGAGGGGAAGATCTCCTCTCCCAGAGGAATTTCTGGAAGCTTCAAGAAAGGTCCTGGTGTTGCACGGTCAGCCAGCAAAGTTAAACGTAAGTCTTTAACGAAACTACAAGTATTTAAAAGTTGTATCTTCATTTCGGTTTGTGTTACTTTGTGGTTGATACTCTGTGTTCTTTGCATTTACTTTGTGTTACTCTGACCGAGAGCAGTCATATCTCTCCAGGGATGTGTGTGATGACAACACTATAGTTTCTTCCTATTTAAATAGCAGAGTATTAACCATTTAGAAAATATTCTGCGTGCCCACAACTATAATGTTATTATGCTTAGTTATTTCATTTGCATATATTAAGCTTTGAATGTCAGCTCTTCATTTGCATCTTATCTGTACCTTATTTCCATTTTACTTGGCGGTGTACTCCTCTGTATAAATTAAAAGTAACAGACTATGTATTCGTGTATCTTATCGTAGCATTCACTGGTGGAGTATTGAATAACCAGATTGTGGCAAATACAATCTCCAGTTGCAACCTTAAAAAACAAAAAGATGGTTGCAATTTGGTTTATAACCAACATGAAACCACAGTTAATTGCACCAATCAGATACTCTTTGATTTTTCATTCATGTAATTTATGGAATTGCTCTGTACACAAACCCCATCAAAATATTTCCTTAACCTGACAATGTTGCGATCGTATCTAGGCCTTAAAGCTGATCACTCGATGCAAGCTTTGATATGCAGATTAGGCTAGGTGGTATTTAAGGTAGTGTTTAGAAGAGCTTACTATACCTAATATAATGGAGTCTCCACATTTGTCTTTCATTCTCGTAGCCAATAGCTACAGGCCGTCGGTTAAACAGAGGGAGAAGGACGTCAAAGCCATAAACAAAAGATTTTCCCGGGTGGAATCCCACGTGGTGACCCTGGCCAGGAGCGTGGCCAGTCTGTCCTCCGAGCTGAGGTCACAGGGTGCTCTGGTCCAAGCGGTCGAAGATCTCCGGGAAGAGCTGGACCAGTTACATGATCTTCACCTGACTCAGCAGAATGAGCTGTCGCCTTTAAGATCCCCCCCTTACAGGATGTCTGCTCCATTAGCCACCAAACCGCACAGTATCAAGAAACTGACAAAGTATGTATTCACTTTTCCTTTTTTTGCATTTTAGATATTTCGTTTATACTTTAGCTTTGAAAAGAAAGTTATTTGAATCTTGTCTTCAAAAAGAAAAGGGAGTGTAGGATGATTTAAACAAAGCCCATTGTTTGATCTAAATAGCTGTGTTTTATTTTCAACGATGTAGCTTCATTTGCGGGAGATAATGAAATCAGGAATTTTTTTTTGAATCAGGATTTCATTTTTAAGGTTTTGACAGGTGCAACCTTTATAAAATGTCAAAATGTAAATGTTATGAGAGACAGATTCAGTGGAATATATATTTGTTGTTTGCTGAGATAATCTTCATAGTTGCCATTTATCTGTTTGTCCTGCCACACAGATACTTGCAGACAAAATGCGTTACAAGTTTTTTGTCGCAATTGGTTTGTGACAGATTTTTTAATACTTTTAGAGTGTCTGTATACTTTTAAACAAATAAAGAATAGTCTGATGAGCAGGTTTATGCAATTACTCAAACAGAGAGATTCCCTGTGATCCAGGGAATTCTCGACAAGAGTTATTAAAATGCAAACAGTGAAAGTGATTCCCAGAGCTGGCACGTTGTCACAAACTTCCGATCTGTTGACATTGAAGATATGTTGAAAACATATGTGTATGCGTAATGTCAATTAAATGTCAACCTTTTAAGTAAAATGTAGTTTTCTGGCTAAAGTGCCAACTTTGATCAATCCCTTATTTAAACATTTTTTTTACGCTCTTCAAATTTTGGTTTATAATTTTCCGAGTCAGTATCGTGTTTGTAGATTGTTTTACACAAGTGCTAGCTCTCTCTTCGGTTATGTTCAAATAAATTTGATGACTCTTTTATAAAGTTATTCAGGAACCTATTTAACACACAAAAAGGTTTATATCTCCTCTGAAAGTTTGACCATTTTAAAAAACAGAACCAGTTTCAGTCAACTTTCTGTCCCATTTAGCAATAAATTAAGTTACTGATCAATCTCGCAATGCAATTGTCTTGATTATTTCTGTTTTCAGATTCTTCGGTGAGGAACCTCCTCTCTTAACGCTCTTCCTGACCGAGTTAGGCTACGACGTAAGTGCATGTTTAGTTTGAATTTTAATGTAAACATTCTCTCCAGTTCTGCCGATTAACGCAGCATCTCTGCATCGAACTGTCTCGAAAATACCGACCAAACTCAACACTGTCCTTTAAAAGTGTTAGATTTTGTGCCCTTGTCCTGTTCTCACAACGATAATCCACACATTAGCTCATTTCTCATGGTTTGACTTTTAAAGAAATAAGACAAACTGTTTATGTTTGCATCATAAGTTTGCTTTATCTCATCAATAATTACATTACAAAGGTGACGAAAAGGGTCTGGGCAACATCGTTGGAAAATGGAATAGAATAGAAATTTTTGACTCATCAACAAGCGAGAGTTTGCAGAATACAAGATCGTCATGGAGATTCTCTGTGTTTGATCAATCACAGGCGTGTGTGGAAAGATTTTCTCTGCAGTTGCGATGAAAGTTTTGCAAAGTTTATATCCAATGAGACTAGACGACCTTAAGTGTGTTATCACAGTTTCTTCAGTATACGTTTGCTATAGGTCATGTATGCCTAGATAAGTAAATTTAAAAACCATTTTAATAATATCAATTGATTTTGTGTTTCCTCTCCTGGCAACAGAAATATTCGTCAGTCTTTGAAAAAGCAGGCGTGGGGTTGCAGGAGCTGCCATACCTCACTGGGGAACAGTTGGAAAAGCTTGGGATACCCCTGGGACCAAGGACCAGAATAATTCAAGAGTCTCAACTCATGGTTTGAATGCTAAGCTTGGGATACCCCTGGGACCAAGGACCAGAATAAATCAAGAGTCTCAACTCATGGTTTGAATGCTAACCTTGGGATACCCCTGGGACCAAGGACCAGAATAGTTCAAGAGTTTCAACTCATGGTTTGAATGCTAAGCTTTGGATACCCCTGGGACCAAGGACCAGAATAACAAGAGTCTCAACTCATGGTTTGAATGCTAAGCTTGGGGTACCCCTGGGACCAAGGACCAGAACAGTTCCAGAGTCTCAACTCATGGTTTGAATGCTGCAACAACTGTCTTTTTTAGAACCACGCAATGTTCACATCATTGTGCTTTGAAGAGGGATTATCTATATGGCAGAATCAAAATTGTGTCTGTCCAAAATTACTGTTTTCTG
Source organism: Apostichopus californicus (assembly GCA_020650975.1). Taxonomy (NCBI): domain Eukaryota; kingdom Metazoa; phylum Echinodermata; class Holothuroidea; order Aspidochirotida; family Stichopodidae; genus Apostichopus; species Apostichopus californicus. Next base: position 23,150 of record JAIPMN010269570.1, read on the forward strand.
TTTACACTTTGCATGGGTAGGTGGCAGAGGATACCCCAATGACACATTTTATTGCATATGTATGAACAACATATTTTATTCACAGGCTAATTGACATCAAAATCTAAAGTTCCACAAATGTCTAAGCTGACTTTTTAAAACAAAGCAACTTCACTTTAATTGTACAGACTTCAAAAGTCGGGTTATCTACTGGCTAAATGCCAGTGTTATTTTACCGTTTGCCACTAGAACGAAGCAAGGCTCTGGCATTTTTCTGCCAGTAGAAATTAAGAACATAATTACTTGGTTAGTCGGTTTACAAGTCGTTAGTCAGGTATCTGCACGGTTTCTGTACGTAACATAAGCCATAACTCACGGTTTGAATACTAACCTTGGGATAACCCAATAACTGTTTGCGTGGCTGTTATAAACCGGTTACAAAAGCTGATGTGTTACAATTCAGGAAAATGCCAGCGACAACTTCAATTTAGCCAGAAGAACTTTTATGCACTTGCAGTTTTTAGCTGTAGTGACTTAAATTTGTAAAGTTCTAGGCCCTGTGTATGATCATCACAGTCCAGCGACTGAAGTTTTGCCTTTGTAGAGAAGTTATTATAGGCTTATTTATGCATTAGTTACAATTTAAATTTACCTCCAAATTAGACACAAATTATTGAGAAGTAGTATTTACATATCAGTATTATTCTTGTCTTCCATATAAGTTTAACACAATATCTGCCATCAAAGCATTCCTTTAGTGTCTGTTATGTTTGAACGATTTCAACATTATTGATCTTGTTATCATTAAAGTTCTCTATCTTCAGTGACGTTAACATTTGTACCATCATCACAACGATGCAAATATGTAATATTCTATCCGTCCTTAAATTTCCGTCCATCCAAATTATGGGAATCCGAACCACACGGTTATTTTCAATATTTGCCGTGTTTATACAAGGTAAAACTGTTAATTTCAAATACTTGCAATTTATACGAGCAGGATTGGTCAACTCTGAGGACTATACTACAAATCTTGATGAAGTAGATCTGGTTTACATGATACAGTGGGCTTCAAAACTGCAGAACACTTTAAGTAATGAAAGGAAACAACATGAGTAAGAAGAACCAGAAAAAATTGTGCGTATCTCAAAATATACACCAAGCATATAAAAATATATGACATAACACACTAAGGTAAGAAGGGGTAATAGTCGTTACTATAAACACCATACCAATGGCAGATTGGACCTTTTTTGAAGCTGCCTAGTTTTTACATTCCTTCAGATGTAGATTAATAAACTTTCCACTGCTGGTTGGTATATAGTTATATTCCCATTAGCGCTCTAGTTTATTTGTTGAAACAAACTTCTTTGTTTTTACATGTCACAGTGCTGTTGTGACTAATACACGACATCAAATTTACTTCCAAAATCATTTTTTTTTTCTCTTTTTTTTATTAGAATTTACTATTCTTAATTTTATTTATATAAATATGTACTTGAGAAGTTATTTGTAGAAATTTGGATTTTTGCATACTTTTGTAATATTTTTGTATATTGTTTGTTACAGAAATTCTTTGTTTATATTCTTGTTAAAATATTAATGCAAACTTGATGCCTTGCAATTAGAGACACCTTGATGAATTTTATATCAGAAAAAAAGTATCTATGTAGCGACCAGAGATGAGGATTGGATTAATGTTTATATAAAGAATCAATGTTAGCTGCGCATAGATTACATTAATACACAGTTTATAATGTTAAGAATGCCTTCATCAGCAGATTTTCAAGTTCTGATGAATTATGGGCCGACTTAAATTCTTCTAAGTGTGCTACAATTGATTTCAATTTGATGGAATTTGTTATTTTTCCATGAAAATGTTAAGTTTTTGTTTAACAAGTATGGGTATTACTACAGACAGATAACACAATAAACTTTAAATGTCCTATCTGGTAAAGAAACTTTGAAAATATTTTGGGGTTGGGGGTGGGGGAGAATGCCTTGTGGAAAAACATTCACTGGTATTTTTTGGGGGCTTTATTTGGGGGGGAGGGATATGGGGGGGGTAAATGTGTGGCCTTCTATATATGTATCAGAAAATAACATAACTTTATCACTATCTTTTGTCTTTTTCTTCCCTCTACAAGCCAAAGAAAACTTCATACCACTTAAAGAGGACACATACTCAAACATCATCTTTTGGTTATATACCACAGAGATCTTCCCCACACAGAGATCAGAAAAGTTTGGGAGATACCGTAGTTTCAAAGTCTGTACTGTAAATTTATGATGTGATGGACATGACTAGGATCTCAAACCGTTTTACTTTCTAGTGGGTTTGCTTTTGATGTTTTCAGGTAGAATGTTATTAATGTTCACACTGAAACCAATAACACCATAAGTTCATCTTAAGGTCCTCAATACTTTTACATTCAGCACTTTTCAAAACTCATCTCGGTTACAAAACATTACCAAAACTCGACAACACCATTAGTTCATCTTAAGGTCCTCAAGTCTTTGAGATTCAGCATTTTTCAAAACCCATCTCCATTACAAAAAAAATTTAAATTTTTCAAAAGAAATAAGAAAGAGAAAGATCAACAATTGAAGCGCATGAGGCTTGCTGATGTCATAGTTACTTGATCAAGTCTTCAGCCTTGTGTGTTACATGAACAGTAAGTCTGTGATATCTCCCAAAAGGATTTTTTCTTACTATTTGGGGAAGTTGTCCGTGATAGTTATTTCTGTCAACATCGACCAATTAATATTTCTTGGGTATGTGTCTTCTTTCCCTTACTCAGGTACATTAATAATGATGATGATGTATATTAATGTAACAGATATCTATGAATTATTTGCTTTCTCCTTCTCCTTGGTCTGCAACAGTACCTGATTGGTTATTATCAAATATATCGAGTAACAGCAGATGATGCTTCTCTGTTATGATTTTAAAATAAATTATCAGTTCAGTTTTAGCAACATTCCAAGTTACATTAATCACCTTTGTATACGTTGAAAATATAAAACTTACTTTGCATCTATGTACAGATACTTTGCAGACTTTTAAACAAGAATTATCTTCAAAGCCATTTGTCAGGTTTCTTTTATTTCCTGTTTTGGCTTACGGGTCGGGGTGAGGTGGGATGGGATGCGATGTGTTTTAGGCTTATGGGTTGGGGTGAGGTGGGATGGGATGTGTTTTGGCTTACAGGTCGGGGTGAGGTGGGATGGGATGTGTTTTGGCTTATGGGTCGGGGCGAGGTGGGATGTGTTTTGGCTTACGGGTCAGGTGAGGTGGGATGGGATGTGTTTTGGCTTACGGGTCGGGTGAGGTGGGATGGGATGTGTTTTGGCTTATAAGTTGGGGTGAGGTGGGATGGGATGAGGAGGAGTTATGACCAGTGATATTTACTGGAATTTCAATTGCGGGGCGGGGGGGGGGAGATTCAGAATTTTCCATGACTTCTTTGGGGAGGGGTCTCTCAATCATTATAGGAAGGCTATAGCGAATAAAGGGTTTTATAGGAGGGGTCGTGTCCTGGGGTCGTTGATGCTGATTCCCATGTAGGGGAGCCTGGTGTTCTCGCCCCCCCCCCTCTCCCTTGAAAATAATATTAATCACTTACATATCAAATGGTGCATTCTGTGGCATATTTTGACTATAAGGTAGGTCTATAATTAGGTCTAAACGCAAGGTTGTGCTAAATAACTTTTGAATTTTTATGTGAGATTGAAAATGGGTGTAAGTTGGAACCCCATCCGACCCCCACCCCCTTCAAACGCGCCTGTAATATGCAATACCAAGTCAAACTTAGTAAAACAAATACATTTTGTGTTCTATAAACTTTAGAGATCTTTCGCTTGTGATGTCCCTGCAATGATGTTGGTTAACTAACGTAACATGATAATGTTTTGGCATATCCCCCTCCAGAGGTGTGTGTACAAAATTATATTA
>JAIPMN010270703.1:0-10397 GCA_020650975.1 Apostichopus californicus
CACACACACACACACAAATCAAATTCAAACGTGGTTATTAATTAGCACAACGTACCTTGCTTCATTCATACACATTTATAGACCTTTTTCACAGTCTAAATTTACCTCAAAATGCACCACCCGAAGTCTAATGGAATTTTTTCCCCGTGGAAGGGGGAGGGATGTGGTGGTCCTACACGATCTACATGGAAGTTGGCTTTAAAGACCACTCGGTCACAATCCCTCCTTAATAAAGTACTGGATCCTCTACTGTGAAACAAATACTGTTTGCTTTCTTTTCTTTCTTTATTTCTTTTGATATAATAAAGTAGTCTGAATTGCCCCTGATTATGCTCTGATACGCTCAATGCTTTTTTTATTTATGTGTTAATTGTTGTTCTTCTTCTTTTGTATTGTTCTTTTCGGGAGGCGGGGGGGCGGGGCGGGGGCGGGGGGGGGGGTTGTGATTGTGTTAAATCTTCCTTATGCAAAATTGAAATAAAATAAAACTGTACGCAAACTGCTTATCCACTAGAGAGCCTGTGTATAAGAGAATGTGTAAAAGTAAGTTGGCCTGACGTTTCGATCCTAGCAGGATCTGAGGCTGATGCCAAAAATTGTTAGAATATTATCATCACAACATTCCACCATGCACAGAGATACAACACAGCAAACACAAAAACGTTTTTAAAACGTTATTAAAACGTTTTGTCCTTTGTTAACGTAATAAATATGTCACGAAAACGTTTTCAGGCTATTATTATTTCAAAACATTTTTTCGTTAAAACATAAATATAACATTAATATCTCATTAAAACGTTATGCCGACGTTTTTATAACACCACATTTAACGTTATAAAAACATAATTATTAGAGGCTCTTCTAAAAATGTTATGATAACGTTTTGTGTTTGCTGGGAACGTCTTCTATTCCTGAAAATATACATACATTCAGCGTCTACATGATTTCATGGATAATCGATCACAAAGTATGTTTCCCCTTGGTTTGGTAGAGGACTCTGGGGACTGTCGATGACTTAGAAGCCAACAGGCTGTAAAGGAGTAGTCACCGAATTTGAAAGGTAATTTGACTGCAATTGTTATAGTAACAATTACTGTTGTATAACTGTATATAGGTTATTGATCAAAGCGTTGTTGTAACTTTACTTTTTAACAGGATAGTTCAGGCTTGACTAATCAATTGAGACATGTACTCTCAGCATACTGGTGAAACTTGCATTATATTTATATACTTACATTGAAACTGAGATATTGATAGTCACATGTTGTATATAACACGTTGTGTAAAGCTTTGCAGTGCAACCTTTAAGGTGCACTTTTTCTTCGATCCTTTATGGGGTTTTTTTTCGTGTATTTGTTGTTGTTTTTTAATATTCTTCTCAATAGACTTGCGGACAGAAACTTCAATCTAACAACACATTCGAGTTCTGTGTCTACATTTGAAATATTGAAAACCTTATTAGATTAGTATATATATTAACCCCCCCCCCCCCCACACACACACACCGCCCACCCTCTTATTGAGCTGACTTTGAAGCCGTAACAGAAACAAACAAAGGTGCGTTCCACCAATGAAAGATAAAAGCCCCTCGTCACTTGTTGCTCGTAAAATGGAGAGAGCCTTATTGCAACTTACATTGTTCCTTTGGCATTTCACAATCTTGGCCTATCCAATCTCCAACACAGAAACATACGTAACCCGGACTGATAGGGGCTTCCTGGCACGCAGCACCATTCTGACAAGGATTGCTTGAGCAAGCTGAACGAACAAATCATGAAAACAAATTAATGCAAAACAGGAAGAAGAATTTAAAGACAGCATATATACTATGTAAATATGACCGAAATTACCAAAATTTGACGTAATTAATTTACCGCATTTCATTAGTGTAAAAAATTCACTCGGGAAATTACTTTTTCATGGTTGTTTACTTTTGCTTGGTATATTAAATGTCTCGAATAAATCATTAAAATCACCGATACCAACATATAAAACTCAACATGATCATTTTAAAATTCAATACCGATACCAGAACATGATATTGTCTTCTTTAAATTTACATCTTACGTGCTAATATATAGAAACTTGATGAATGAAACGGACACAGATAACTTACGATTTGTTTGACCAAGTGCTTTTTCTGTACCAAGTAGCAAGAACGACAGCTGGAGAAGCAATATTATCTTCATTTTTGCCTTCTGAGGGGCACTAATCCTTGTTTCCAAACTGTATAGAAAAATACAAGATTATAATGTGGAAGAAACTGTTCTGGTTCTATGATAAATATATAATAGGGAAAGTGCCGTAACTATATAGGCTATTGTGACCGGCGCGAACCGGTTGTTCCTTGGTACACCACTGAACAGCGACCCTCCACTATGCCTTAAACTATACCTGTACTCCAGGAATGGGGCATGACATATACCTGATTGGTTCTACAGTTTTGTTGTGTATATCAGTGTAGCTGATTATTTGTTGGGAGCTTTAAGCCTCCTAAATCCGTCGCAAGTCGCATTTTTATTTCTGATCGGTACATCAGTAGGCTGAATGATTCTAAGGAAGGCTACCGCATATAGTTTTGTGTGGGGAGATAAGACTCATACACCCCACCCCACCCACCTTACCCCCTCTACATATATGCATCCGCTTCTATTGTTGTAATATTGCAATGACACTTGGAAAGTGCCACTTGACTTAGGTGAAATGGGGGTGTAGGGGGTTTTACACTATCTAACAGGGAGCTACAGACTATACGTAGTCACTCAAAAGCCCAAAATCTTCAAAAAGAAGCAGAAACACTAAAAAAGTTCGTAAAGAACCTATCAGACAGAAACATGTCCAACATAGAGTTTATTGCGCTGGGAAAAGGTCTGAAGTTCATAGCAACTCCAGTAAAACCTAAACGAAGTGATCTTCTCAAGTCATTAAAAGACCTTAAAAGAAAAATGAGAATCCGCTTCATCATGCAGAATAAAATGCAAAAAGGGATTACAAAATTCCGTCTACCCTCTACATGGTCACCAAACATGACTTTTAGTAAAAACCTAGAGGACTACTTGGAAGCAACACAAACCGAAATGGCACGTGTTACTATCCGAAACGCCAATAGCAACACGCATAAAGCGGAGCACTTTGCACTAAATGCAATTAAAAAAGATCGCTCTATTATTGTCAAACCCTTCGATAAAGGTAGAGGCATTGCTATAATGAATCACTCAGACTATCAGGCCGAAATTGAAAGGCAACTAGCTAGTCACCACTACGAAAAGTTAGAAAGTGATATGACGTTTCAAACTAAAAGTTTAGTCCAGGAAACACTAATTGAAATGTTCTCTGCAAAAGAGATCGATTAAAGCACCTTCGAGTACTTGTCACCATATAGCCACAAGATCCGCACACCGGTCATATATGTGCTACCAAAAATTCATAAAGCACCCCCGGCTAACTCAAAATTTGCCGGCAGACCGATAATAAGCGGAAATGGATCACCGACCGAAAAAATATCGGAATTTGTGGACTATTTCTTGCTTCCTATTGTATTAAAACAAAGCACCTATGTGAAAGACACAAATCACATTCTGAAAATTTTGGAAGCCACCCCGTTACCAAAAGCAGTAGTACTTGCTACACTCGATGTCGTCGCCATGTATACCAATACTCCCCAAGAGGAGGCATTAGATATATGTCAAGAAGTCTATGAAAAGGCGGAAAAAAGCGAATATGGAATAAATAAAATATCTTCCATATCCATGCGCAAACTAATTGAACTTATTTTAACAAGAAACTGTTTCGAGTTCAATAACCAATTCTATCTACAAAAGATCGGTTGCGCCATGGGTAGCCAAGCCTCTCCGGAAATCTGTGATATCGTTATGCATAGACTGGAAAACCAGATTTTACCGACAGATAATAAAATCTTAAAATGGCTCCGCTATAGAGATGACATTCTATTGTTTTACGACGGTTCACCTCAGGAACTTGAACAACTAGTAAACAGGTTGAATGAAATTCACCGCTTCTTAAAGTTTACGGTAGAAATATCACACACCGAGGTAATATACCTAGATTTGAAAATCTTCAAAGGTCCAAGGTTCGAAACCAATGGGTTATTAGACACCAAAGTCTACACCAAACCCACGGAAACCTTCCAATACCTCGACAGAAACTCTGTACACCCACTTGCCACTTTTAAAGGCTTCTTTAAAGGGGAAGTTTTACGATACGCACGTCTCTGTAACAATGAGACTGATTTCTTACAGAAAAAGAATGCGTTCACAGAGAAACTGTTACTCCGTAACTATAAGAAAGAGGAAATTGCCTCAGCCACGAGAGACATAAAATTTGAAAACCGTGGGCAATACCTTACTACCGAACCTAAACAAAAGGAACCACCACTGGTGTTCAAGCTTACCTATACATCCCATATCAAAACCACGCATTTGAAAAAAAGCACTTTTGAAACATTGGCACTTAATCTCGCAACACGTGGAATTATCCAAACTGTTTCCAAAAGAACCGATTCTAGCCTACAAAAGGGCCCAAAATCTCAAAGATTTACTTGTTAACTCAAGGTTTCATACTAACGAAGAATCAGCTGACTCTCAAGGTTCACACGAAGCTCTTTTAGATGCTCTTATAGCTGCACTATGAGTCCTTAAAAACTCGTGCACAGAAAATAGATGCATTTTGAGAACGAGACGCCCAGGCCGAATATAAAATATTCAAAGGCTACTACTGATGAAGCTCCTCCTATAAAGTTTGAGAGCAGAAACCGGTCTAGTTGGTCATAAGAACCTACACTAGTCTCTCCTACTATTAACAGTACTCTCAATTCACCTAATAGGTGCAATTATGTTTCACCACGAGGAGCATGCTATAAGTTCATGTTCCTCGGGCCCTCCCTTAAAAATACTTCAGGTTCTTGGCGACTACGTTGCGTTAGATAGTGTAAAACCGCCTACACCCTCCTTTCCTTTCATTTTATGTGGTCATGTGACCAAGCTCAACTGTGTATAATTATATATCAGTTTCATAGAAATGTTAATTTTCTTTTGTTGATAAACTTCACAAATAGTCCAAAATTCCTCATCATCCCCTCCTTCATCCCCCATCCCCCCCCCCAAAAAAAACTCCACCTCAAATATGTCACTCCCTCATTGACACGATACACAATGACTACCACCATTATATAGTAGTAAACAACCATTTGCTCCACAGTACTGGCACAATCCACACTTCCCAACCATCAACGTGCAATATGACAAAAATTCATTTCTTTTTATTGATTAACCTAGCTTGTTGCTTTTCATAACAATATTCCACTCCATACCAGCCTCAGATTAATTCACAATTCTTTACCAACGTTTTTTACACAAAGTTCTATGATGTGTTTTTCTCTCTTTTCCTGTCAATGACGTAACTAAACAACAGCTTTTAATAGCTAGGTGTCAAAGTTTATGACAATAATCGCTTCACGTATATCAGTTAGACGGCCTCACGTTTCGATCTCTATTCATTGTTCATTGGTTCCAATTCTGTTTTCTGTCCATCTGTCTACTTTTAATGTATCCTTGTTCTGTTTGCATTTCAGTTTGCCTTTGAAGAAGATCCTGCTAGGATCAAGATGTCAGTCCCTCTAACTTATATATTTACCTAAACATGCTCTTTGCAGCAGACAAGCACTTAGTTAACAGTTTCTCTCTTTTTCTCTTTCTTTAATTATCGCTTCACTTAAAGGGTGTGAAGACTCACGCACAAAGAAACGTCTAATGCCGGTAATCTGACCTAGTTTCGAATGGGGCGTAACAGAAGTGTTAGACACCACCATCGATCCCAGAAAATACACACACAGCTTGCTACCGTCGGTAATAAGACACTAGTGTACAGTCAATTCATGCACCTCGGGTCAATACCCACAACACAGTGTACATAGCAGCGATGGACATCTCAGGTCCAGATAAAAGATAACAAGGTATCACGTTTCATTACTGTCTGCATTATGTAGCGACAAGCAAAAAACTTCACTTGCAAGCAGCGGAAAGTTAACTTTTTTTAGAGGCGGCACACGGTTTGGGGCGAGTCTGCAATGCCTTTAAGTGGATAATAGTTCTATGTTTTTTAAAGCAATGAAGTGCAACACACCATCGGTGGTATTGAGGCAGGAAGTACAGTATGTTTCAAGCTGTTTGGCTTTTTATCACGTACAGTACATGAAAACTTTCTGATGTTTTTTGTGACATCTTACCCATGTTAGGAAGGTATCCCATGTAGGAGTAATGCCCGCTGTGTGACCTGAGATAAAACTGGCAGTTAATCAAAGCCTCCTCTGTAAAATCAAGAAAGAAAGTCATCAAATTATCGCATTTAATAATAAAATCACTTTACACCACAGACACAAGTTTAGAACATATATATCGGTAAAGGAAATATTGGAATATTTAAATATTGGAAAGCCTCCAGTGGTATTGAACTAAAAATTGTGGGGGAAAAATAAATATTGATTGATTGATTGATTGATTCTGGGCGGTACTCACATAGATCTCTACAAAAGGTGTAAAGAAACATCTTGGATAGAAATATGAAAGGCTTTTTACATGCCATACAAAAGTCCATTACAAAGAAGCTACAATGCTACATACCACATACCATGGTGTGTTAAAGGTTACATATGAACTGATGAAGTAGTACTTTCATAATAAAAACCCTGCACTGACATACTGAACAGTACTGTACAGTGCAAATGTCGCAGACTGTGTAGTGTCAGTTTTTACTGTGTACAGTATATATCCACTAGTATAGTACTGTTCAGTACAGTACAGTACTGTAATTTACTATACAGTACTGTACTGTACATTGCTATACAGTACTGTACTGTACAGCAATGTACAGTACAGTACTGTACTGTACATTGCTGTACAGTACAGTACTGTATAGTAAATTACAGTACTGTACTGTACTGAACAGTACTATACTAGTGGATATATACTGTACACAGTAAAAACTGACACTACACAGTCTGCGACATTTCTGATTTGCAAACAAAACTGTACTGAACGGTAAACGCACAGTTAAAAGGGCAAATTATACCTCCGGGTAAAGTTAACTGAAAATACATGCCATAGAAAGTTAAAATAAAACTAATAAGCTAAATCAGCAAATTTGGATGGGGTTTTCTATTTTATTGTAGACCTTTTTCCACTTATCTGAGATGAATTAAAATGCAGCAGTTTGTCGGTCACTACATTTACCCACTCAAGGGCTCAAGGTAAGGATCTAGAGGTCATCAACAGATTTTTCATCAAAACAAACAGCCACCTCAGTACACTTCCAAGATCTCTTGTGACCCCCCCCCCCCAAAAAAAATCATACTAATTGATCACAGCTATACGATTATAAAAAGAAATTTAAGAACACAATTTTGTTTTTTTACCTCTCACGCTGTTTCTCTCCATCTCTCTCTCTCGTTTTAATTTAACCGGAAGAGACAAGTCCTCCAAGAGAGGTGTGTAGTCATAACGGGAGCAGCGTCTGTGGATATTTTAAAAAACAGAAAATTATTTCATTTCATCTGTATCTTTTTCAAAACATGAATTATGAAGAAGAAAGTAAATTTCTGTTCGAATCGTTATCTTCAAAACTGACACTACGCACTCTTATACATTTTCATATAAGCATCTAGTCTACTTTGCATACAAAGTTGGACAGACTTATTAAACTGTTATTAAAAATTTATTTTCATATCTGCCATTGAATGTTTTGTCGTTTTGGTAGAAGACGAAATTAAATTATCAATTATACATTGCTTTAATATGGAGCGTATAGAGTAGTATTTATGTTTCAGGATATCTTACCCATCTTAGCGAGTAGGCATTTTAGAATGAAAGTTTACAAGCTTTTTATGTTTCATTTGTCATTTAATTTTTACACTATGTACCAAGTACAATAATAAATTGAAGTCTCTAGTTGGCAGCCTACCCTCTGTACTAAAGTAGATCAACTCTAATGCTGTTGCATTTGGCTATAACTGGCAATAACTGTTCACTTCCCAGACAGTCCTAGATTTGTTTATGATGATGAGACAGCTTAACCTTTTGCCATAAACTCTGTAAATGTATTAAATTTCAAGAAATCTTAAGAAAAACCTCCACCTGTTATCACCCCTTATGAGGGGTGAAACGTTAAAAAAAAAAAAGCACACATAACCATGCACAGCAATCCTGTGTTTGTGGATCAAATTTCAAAGAAAAAAAAAACACTTTTTTCATGTGTTTTCACATTTGTTTAATAAAAAAACATGAAAATGTTCAAAAACCTGTGTACCCTGACACCTGTGACAACAACAGGCTTTTGAGAGCAGTCCCAATAATATTTGCTGACAATATTGTATGTACTACATACAGGGCTTTATTAAAGCTAGGTACGAAAGTCGTGTTGATCCTTTGACTGACGATTTTAAACATTTTACACATCATGTGTTTTAATAGTTCTTGATGTCAACAGGCAACAAATTGCCAGTGACTCTTTTTACAGCTGTTTGCATTGATTGTGATTATACATACATGTATTCTATATATATATAGGTGCAAGTACTTAAGTCCCATACCAGTGCAATTTATATGCTAGCACAGTACAGTTATTAATAACTTACTGGTTCATACTGATATCATGAATAAATAAGCGATGGTATATAAACTGCATCAGTCTGATCTTACTTTATGTAATATTCACGTTCGATAATTGTGAGAAATTACTGGCAATATGCCAACTTACTGGAAGAAACTTGCTTTAGGCATGAATTATGCCTCTTGTGTAATTGTGCAAAATGTTATGATTTTCTGTGATTTTGTCATAAAAATATCAACCTGGTAGATGGGGGGTTCATCGAGCAGTAGTGACAAACATTAATATACAAATAATGAATGGTTATGAGTGCAATAGTGCAAATATTTCATGAGTTGAAAGATGGAATGTTCCATTCAACGAGGCGCAGCCGAGTTTAATGGAACAAATTACATCTATCAACGAATGAAATATTTGCACTATTGCACGAATGGAAACCATTCATTATTTGTTTTATACAACACCTTCAAATTTGGATATAATTGGATGTAAAATGCACTCATGCAACTGATTGTTTTGAACAGACAGGTTTCTCTGCTCTCTTACCATTGAAAAAAGTGCTATCAAAAAAGTAATGCAATGGAGCGGATTTTGCATGCAATCGACGAGCAATTGACCAATCAAATGGCCGGAATATAATTAGGTGTTGTATAATACCATCTAACGAATTCCTAGCTTTGAGAATATCAATTACTTGCAGTTAATATGTGGTAACAGGAAGGCAGTAAGTTTCAGCGGTATCGATCTATGAGGGTGGGGGGGGGGGATGGGAGGGAGTATGAGCCCCTATTGAAAATGTTTGGTGTTACCCTGGTGTTCCCAAATGAAATTTTGTCATGTAAAAGGATGATATGTACTGTAGTTCTATCTTTGACTTCTCCTGACATGTACTCGAAAAGTTCTGTTGATTTAAAGCTGATGTAAGTTCTGGATAATTGGACCTCCGTGACCCTGACCAACCATGGCCTCTTGCTCAGCACTTACCCCTCTGGCACCAGCTTGATTCTACCTACATTTTAAGCCCCACTGCCAAATGATGCTCTGTCATTTTGCTGAGTCCCTCATCTCCCCCCTCCCCCCCCCCTGAACTTCCAAATTCCAAATGTCTGGTGACACTACTGGTTAGCCTACAATGCTCTGCAGTCGTCGCTTGTTACAGATTTTAATGCAGTCATCAACGAGGGGAATACAGTAAGTTTCTTTTCAAGTACATACAGTACGTGCAGCTGACCCTGACGCCAGGCCTTACCGGATCAAGAGAAACGTTTTGAATCGAGAGAGAAAAACGTGCTATTACCAGAATTGTTACATACAGTACTTTTAATACTGGGAATGATTGAATTTAAATACCCCCATTACTATTAACCCACATCGACTGGAGGGTGTTGGGGGGGGGCTACTACTAATCAGACAGAAATAAAACATCCTTTAATGTTATACTACTCCACATGCTACGAAATAAATCCGCTGTACAGTAAGGTGACCAGACGTCGCCCTATTCCCTTGGACCAGTCGATGAGTTTCGTGTGCTGTCTGTAGGATTAATAAGTGTCCCATGAAAAAATGTCCCCCGATCTTTTATAAACAGTCTTGGGAATATCCCCACATTTGTAATAAAGAAATGAAAAAAAAATTAAAAATCTCTGCATAATTTAAATTGTACTTGTTTGGTCTTTTGTTCCTATAGAAACAGCTTGAATATAATCTGTGATTGTTTTACCAATTTACAAATGTCACTGATAAAGAAAATCCAGATCAGTGAATAATTTTATAGCCTG
>JAIPMN010270782.1:0-10833 GCA_020650975.1 Apostichopus californicus
TTTAATACTGAACTTACTTATATACGCGGGGAATGAAGACATGTGTAAACACGATATAGTAACACGCTAATTGAACCTCGAATAATATTCTACGCTGATTATCAATTTTTGTTTGTCTGTCTCACTGCATTTAGTTACGCTTATATATTACCTGTGTTTAACGTTCCATATTTCTGTAATCCAGTTGACCCTCTCCTTTGTCGTACATTTGTATACGTCACGCATTTATGCAACTTATCTACTAATAGTAAATATCACTGGATGCCTTCTCTTCCAGTAATTCATATCTCCAATATGAACTTCTTAGTGAATTAACACCTTGAAATTTCATTGCAGATTATCACAGAAGACAAAGGATCATAAAATAGAGTATATAATTTCAGCTAATAATAACGATTATAAACAAATGCCAATACAAATTGAAGCAAGAACAGTATTCCCGTGTATCGTACAATAAAACAGATTAATTAATAACCTCTCAGTTCTGAGATCGATGATCATAAACAATACGGAAATCTCAACAGGTCAGTTCTATTATATATTATGTGTGAAGGCCAAGTGTCTATTTTCATTTCCCTTGAACAAGACCAAAGACAAGGCTTCCAATAGTTGTAAACTTAATAACGTATCATTGTTCAATTAATGTTTTTGTTTAAAAAGGTTGCAGATTATGTTTGGCTGCTACGATCCCTTAGTTCTAATTTTGGAAAACTAACATTATGAATATAGTAAAGTAATGATTGAGGTTATTAACAATGGAACTTCCACCAAAGAAGTTTTCATCGAAATCAACGCAAACGCTTTAAATCGCTGTCGTAGATAGAGATCTGTTCTAATATATGTGGACGCTCGGGGTATCAGGCGACCAGAGATCTCTGGTAACTTGACCTCGCCACTTCCGCATATTGGCATATTGTTTTTGGTTGTAAACATTCATCGTGACCTTTTCGTGATCACTTACTTTTCTGTCGCTCCTCGTTGATCAGACGTATATGGTAGGCCATACGGGTATGGTAGGCCATACGGGAAACTAATAATTGCTGATTTAATGTCCGTACGAATTAAAATTATTACCGGTATTAATTCTATTTAATACCGGCATTAATTCTCAGCCAATCACCATGCAGCTTCATATGCCAGTATTAAATAGAATTAATACGGGCATTAAATAGAATTAATACGGGCATTAAATAGAATTAATACGGGTATTAAATAGATTTAATACGGGTATTAAAAATAATTAATACGGGTATTAAATAGTCTGAGAATTAATACGGGCATTAAATAGAATTAATACGCGCATGAAATAGAATTAATACGGGTATTAAATAGACCAATCACATCAGCGATTTTTTTTACCACGCTCTGAGATATAGTGTTAATCCCCCAGCGTGAAAGCAGCGTAGTTGTAGCTAGCAAGCAATTAAGGTACAACATACAACGCAATGGCACGCATGACGGACAAAGAACAATTTTTGCATGATTTTCGTCGAGAAGCGAACGATACTTGTAGGTTATTGACAAATGTTGACCCTCAATCCCAGTCCGATGTTTTATCAGTTCGCAATGCTTTGAACCGTCTTGTTATTCTTCGGAGAACGTAAGTTGTAGGTTGGCGCGGCGATCAGATCAGATGAACAAGTGAGAATCCTGCTGATGTGATTGGTCTATTTAATGAGTTTCTAGCCAACACCGCAATGAACATCACGACTTCGTGACACATTGCAATAAGAACATTATTTCTGTACGTGTTTTTATTTCAGGGATACGAATCCACTTCCCTCGGCCACTCTAACAACTTTAGGGTCAGTCGAATGATTAACGTTATCCAGACGTTATCCAGGGGAGGATGAGAGGGAGGGGGAAGGAGCCATATGTGGCTCGCTTACGTCAAAAAACAAGCCCCAACTGTCGCAATTCAAACAAAATGGTGAATACCATGGGTGACAGTTAAATCGATTTTTAAGGTTTAAAGAATGTTTTCAAGCACTCGTGTTGCTTCTGTCGAAAAGAGCGTACTGCAAAACGGTATTCTATAAGCCGAAAAGGCTATAGGGTTTATTTCTCCTTTAACCTAAAGAGAGAGTTTCCAACCACAAACTATTACATTGTTTTGGATGATTTACGACTTATTGAAAGTATGTTAATTTACCTCATATTACTAATTTTCAATCTTCACTGTTTGGGAATGAAAACAATATTACCTACCAATCAGGATTGCAACACAGGATTTCCTTTATGTCAAAGGGATGGCGCTAGTTAAGTAATAGTTTCCTAAATATATTAAATATTAAGATGGCAATTGTAAGCTTCCGTACATTTTAAAGAGCGTAGCAACTCATTGAGCCACTGACGTATTTAATGGACATACTGCAGCTCACACAACAATTCCTATTTGGGCCTTATTGGGCCCAAATCGGGCTCCCAATCGAGCCCAGGTTGGGTTGCCCGATGTGGGCCAGACTCTTGTTATCACTTGGGAAACATCTGGCCCCGAATGGGCAAACTGATTGGGCAAACTGATTGGGCACTAACTTGGGCCAACTTAGGTTTTTTAAGGTTGAATTCTGGCAGTTTTAGGGCTAGCATCTGGCCCTCATTGGGTTGAACTCTGGCCCTAATTGGGTTATTTTGGGTTAAATCGTGGCTATTCATGGGCTGGTCTCTGGCCCCAGATGGGCTAAATTTGGGTAAATATTGGGCTACCATCTAGCCCCAATTAGGTTCAATTGTGGCGATTCATGGGCTACCATCTGGCCCCAATTGGGTTCAATTGTGTCTGTTCATGGGCTAGTGTCTGGCCCTGAATGGGCTAAATGTGGGCTACCATCTGGCCCCAAATGGGTTCAATTGGGGCTATTCATGGGCTTCCATCTGGGTTCAATTGTGGTTATCCATGGCTACCATCTGGCCCCAATTGGATTCAATTGTGGCTGTTCATGTACAGGTCATACAATTTGGTATACAGCATGTTTGCTATACTCGTATAATTGTTCAGATCTGATCACAGGATGTTCGGAAGTGTCCGGTTTCTATTTTCGAAACTAATCATGAGATATTATATAAGCAACAAATGTAAGTTACTCTTAAAGTGAATATATTGGATTGCCGGATGGATAAAGGTTATCGGATATACCCAGGAAACGATGCGAACTTCCCGTGTAGTTGTTTCAAGTTACATACTGTATTGCACACAATGGCGTATTACTTGAGCCATGTACAATAATACCCTAGATCAGTCAGTGTGTATTAAATTCTAAGTTCATGACACCAATTGCTGAAACCTCCTTCCTTAGTTATGTTGGTGATGACGCCATCTATCTTCTCATTCATTTGTCTTTCCAGTGACAGAGAATACAATCAGAGACGACGGGAGAATCCAACTTGAATCCAAAAGTATGTAAATTTAAGTCATATTACTAATTTGCACTCCTCACTGTTTGGGATGAAAACAATATTACCTACCAATCAGGATTGCAACACAGGAATTCCTTATTTATGTAAAAGAGATGGCGCTAGTTAGTTAGTTTAAAGTAGTTAAAAGTTTCCTAAATATATTACATATGAAGATGGCTCTCGTAAGCTTCCGTATGTACATTTTTTAGAGAGTAGCGACTCATTGAGCCACCGACGTATTCAATGGACATGGGCCGCACAAATGCCGGTCGCAGAGAGTGTTTTGACCCTCACGCAAGCCACCTAGGACGCTTCTGGTCGACTACTGACCAACCGACCCTCCTTGCATCCTCCCGGGTTCGTTTACGACAACAAAGCAGACACGGTGCGGGATCCTAGGCCACAACTGATAACCCTAACAAGACTAAGTACTATGATATGATGATTGCGCTCCTAAGATGGTGTTCTAAGAAAACCCGATGACAAATTGAAATACTTCAGAGAGCTGAATTAAGTCTAACTGTGGAAATAAGGGGATACGTTTCATTAGATATAACATGTGTCTGACGTTCTATAGGTCTACAAAAAAACACATGCATCATTACAATGCATATATACATAGATCAAACGATAAATCCCTTGCAAATGGACTCGTACTTTGCATAAGGTCCCCCCCCCCCCCTAACACGATTACATCGTCAATATATTACTGAAGATCAGGACAGGTGGTTGGGAGTGAATCAGGCCATCCACCTTTCGTGCCCAGGCCATCCACCTTTGGTAGTGTTTACTTTGAGAGTAGGCTACGATGCCAGTCTATGAGACTAGCATACATCCACTCGATTACCAACATGACCTTAGTGAAGTGAATTTTTTCATTCATCCACATCGAAAGGCAACACAAATTAAACATAATTTCGGGTATAACTTGGTGGCCGATATACCGTGCATTGTGTTTCTGATCACTGCATGTATTCTTAACCCAACAAGGACTGCACTGGGTTATCCTTTTGATTATAAAAAATAATAATAATAACTTCTAAAAGAAAGCCTACATACGCACAAATCAATGACCAGTTCATGCGTGTAAATCACAGAAATTCAACATGTGATGAAGTTCGGCCGATCGCAGTACTATAAAACTGGCCAATCCGATCTGCTATATTCCAACCCGTTGTTTTTCTGTTCCGTACATTTGGCTAGTGTACATTATTTATGAAATAAATCAAGATGTCTCTTTCTTCGAAAGAATTGGTCTTCATTACAAAGTAAGCTTTGCGTGACAAAGGCTTATCTATTTCACCCTCATGGTTTGTGAGCAATTAAACTGTTTACTGTTTGTATCCCAAATTCGCGTACTATATTACTAAGATTGCTACAATACCGGTCATATTGTACTGTTACTGTGTTAGTGTTAATTAGCCAACTGTAGCTTAGGCCTATACCCCAGACCTGTTGCGCGAAAACAAAGAAGATTTTAACTAAAATCCCCGGATATCAGTAGAACATACAAGTAAATGTCAGTGTAATTTGTAGAAACGTAATCTGATGTGGAAAAATGTATATGCGTAGTTAAGGGAGTCAATATCAGCACTTCGCTACATAAAACACACATGTATTGCTGATTCTGTATTCATTAGCCTAGGCTCAGTTTGGATGTGCACAGATTTATACGTGCAAGTAGGGGGCTAATATAAGCACTTCTGTAGACAACACACTCATGTATTGCTGATTCTGTATTAGCCTAGGCTCAGTGTGGAAGATCTCTGGGTCTGACAGTCAGGAGTTCAAACCAAGGGTTGGAACAAAGCCAAATGTAATTTTATAAAGTTTTTTGTTTGTTGCTCGATCATATTTCAATCGGCAATTAAGCATCATTTGATAGTCTGCACAGAATAACTGTCCTCAATTTTAAGCTTTGGAAGTATTGTCAGTTTTACTAATGTATCTATTGAAGTTCAATATGTTAAATTATCTAATAAAATTAGTTGCTTAGTGGTCAGCAATAATTAAGTATCCAACTGTTGTGTACCTAGTTACAAAGTACAGTACTCTGCATTTTGATTCATTCAGATTACTACAAATGGGTCCTGTGTAAATAAGCTACCGTGCTATACATCTTTGGACTTGTATAGCAATTCGACCATTTTGTATAATACTTTGCATTAATTGTGATACTAGATAACTCATGCCATGGCTGTTAGATTGTACTAAAATTTGCCTTAAATGCTAATTATATATACAGCCTAACTATGGTAGGAGTTCCCACATCATCATCATTTCCATAGCGTCAGATCTACCGACATTATGCTAGGACTAGCCTCTAGAGGCTATTTGATGGGCAGTCAATGGAATAACAGAAACTTACAATTATGCTAGGCCTTGCCTAGGCTATTGGCTGGGAAGTCAATGCAATAACAGAAACTTACATTATACTAGGCTATTGGCTGGGAAGTCAATGGAATAACAGAAACTTACATTATGCTAGGCCTAGCCTAGGCTATTCGCTGGGAAGTCAATGGAATAACAGAAACTTACAGTTATGTTATACACCCAGCAAGCAGACGAGTAAAGTGAAATGCCTGCACTATTGATTGTGAGAAAATGCATTAACTGATCCCTGAGGCAGCCGAATGAATGAGGATTCAAATTGCATTAATCCCCCCCCCTCTCTCCCTTCCCCTACCCTATCCTACCCTTTTCAAGTCTTGCCAAGTGAATTAGAAAGTGCAATCATGTTATTTAACAGGAAGCAGCTTAAATAAGACCTACTGCCCTCCTTGTTCCTGCTGCCAGAGGAATGGTAAAACTATTCCCTTAGTCCCTTGGCAGCTGGACAAAGATGAAAGATTTCACATGTTGAAAGCCGCACATGTTCTGTATATATATAGATCAAAAAGCAGACTGTATGTTGTTAACTTGTTATTTGTCAACCTGTGGATTATAAAAGCCAGTTGAGATATTCTCATCACTCCAATGTTTCTCAATGCCTCAGTTTAGTATAGTGGAATACTATAGAAGAGGTTGCAAAAAGACAAAAACAAAACAGAACCTTTCTTTGCACAATGCATTGCTGTGTTTGGCCTCTAGTTTTGCAGAAAAACAGCTTAAACAGTATAAGTTATTGCAAACAGCTTCTTTACACAAAATTCTTCTGAATGCAAAATTTACAGCAAAGTTCTACTAATTAACATGATAAACTTAAACTAATAAGCACTAGACTCTTTAATTATCTTGACTGTATATATTATAAATATATTATAAACACTTTTTCATTTCCAGCCTCCTTGCGGAGAATGCAATGAGTACTTCAACTTTTGAAAACCTGGCTGACGGTTTTCATAAACATTTTCCGAACAAGAATGACCACTTTAAAGTAGGCAATGCACTGGTAAGTATATTCCTATTGTGGAATAATGAACCCTACCTCTCTTTTCCACATTCCACACATACAAGTATTGGAATTAAATTCTGTTTGTTACATTGTGTTAAAATGACATGCTAACCTTTATAATAACAATGATGCCGATGCCTTTGTTTTTCTACTGATGAGTTTGCAGCAACATCCAGGGACATTAAGTCAGTAAATAGCCAGCAGAATGTTGATGCGTGGCCGATGTAATATCACAGTGCTGACTAAACCTGTTTGTGATCTGTTAATAGACTGTTCTACTTTAAACTGTACATTACTAATCTTCAGTCTTTTTCTAGCCTAGTGCTTCTTACGTTATCCACCCAGGGGAACCCAAAACGTCAGATCCAAAACGACACGACAAACCTAATCTGATTTCCAAAGACGCTAAACTCTTGCAACAACCCAACAGCCAAACCAGCCCAGCCTTTCCCCCCCCCCCTCCCCAATGCAGAACCAAATGTCAAGCTCTACATAAGTATACGATTAATATGTGGCCTGCCCACAGGCCCTACAGAGCCTCGACCCCCAACAAAACTAGCCCCAAGAAAACAGTTCTTGACAAATGCTCAAAATCCTCAATTTTGAAGCTCAGTCTAGCATAGTTGTACAGTATATTCATTCTCTTGGTAGGTTTTACTCTTGAGGAACCAGGATCTTTTACCTCAGCCAGAGCAGCGACTGGCAGCTTTATTCTTACTCTGGGAAGTCAACAAAGGAGAGACAATGGGGAACAGTCCATTTGCTCCAGTATTTGCACACGTACTGGTAAGGACGGTTGCTCAAATTGTCACATCTGGAAATGATTTAAATTTATGTCCAGAGCTATAAATGCTGTCGTAATCATTCCTGGTACCTGCATACTGTATATCATTACTAGGGAATGCAATTAGCTGGATGATCATTTGACTTGCATGAACTGCAGTTTAACTGGTGTTGTATACGTATGCAAGTACAGGAAAAAAATAAGAACTTGGATGTATGATTTTAGCTATACTGTATTGTATGGTTTTAGACTGGATGGTTGTGTTTGCTGGTCACTGCTGGAAACTTCAGAAGAGTACACACTTATTAAGTAGAAAGACAGTGATTGTGTTTGTTCCCTTGGAGTTTGAATCCTTGACTCCTTGAGCACATTTTTAAATTTCAAAAACAAAATATTAATAAGTGATAAAGGCCTACAAAACTTTCACGGCTGATGTATGAGCCCACTGTAACCCACTCTTTCTAAACTAATTTGTGACCCATGAATAAGTAAGTAAATACTTTATTTTTCTCAGTTTATCTGAGTTACTCATTCTTAGAATCTCAAGAGTTACATAAAACTACAGATATATTTTAACCACTTCCTCCTCTCGTTCTATGTTTATAATGTGCAATTAAATCCTTCTCTCCCAAACTTCACAGCTCAGTGACAATGACAGAAACTCCATCGTCAACTTGAAATCTCCAATTGGCAAAGGAGAGAAGGCTTTCCTTTCCCAGCTAGTATCTACAACCATCCCTCCCAGGGATATCCTAATGGTACGTACATTATTTGGTAACAGAAATGAGAATGCAATAATTTTTTCCAGATTTCAGTATTTTTTCTGATTTTCTTTCGTAGTTCTAAGTCACTAGTTTGCATTAATTCCCTACTCTCAAGCTAGCCATATCCTACACCTCAGAAGATTCACTTGAGTTTACTAAGTACAGTTGTCTGTGTTATTACTATATCATTGTTGCATCAATCAGTACATTAATAAACATACCAGTCATCACACTATTCTGTAAGGTAGTATATTTGAAGTGTGGAAGTATGGACTTCTTGTGTTGTTCATCCTGAACTGAGAAGTGGATGTTATTATCATTGTTGCATCAATCAGTCCATGAACAAACATACCAGTCATCACACTCTTCTGTAAGGTAGTATATTTGAAGTGTGGAAGTATGGACTTCTTGTGTTGTTCATCCTGAACTGAGAAGTGGATGTTATTATCATTGTTGCATCAATCAGTACATGAACAAACATACCAGTCATCACACTCTTCTGTACGGTAGTATAGTTGAAGTGTGGAAGTATGGACTTCTTGTGTCGTTTTAACAAATTAAACCATTACACACCGCCGACACCGGTGCCAGACTTGTGCATAATGTTACACATTACGATCATCATTTGTACGGTCTTCACTCCAGCAACTGAAGAAGACCCCCAGGCAGATAGTATCGACTGATCCAGGACCAAATGTTGGTGATTGGGGAGGACTGAAACTGTCTCTTGCAGAGAAGCATAATGAATTACCAGCAGAGGGTAAATCAGGCCTCTCCTGTATCATAACAGACCCTGAAACAGATTCAAGGTAAGGCCATACCTAGGGCAATAGTGTTAATAATAACAATAGTAATATTCAGGAATATCAATGATATCGGTAATTACAATATTAGTTGTAATGATAATTACCTAGATCAATACATAAGCATTGTGCATTGGTATCCTTGTAATACCAGACCCAGAATCACAATGGTAGTGAGGTGGAATGTCAGCCATTGTGTGTTAGTGTCCATGTAATACCAGTCTCCAGAATCACAATGGTAGTGAGGTGGAATATCAGCCATTGTGCATTGGTGACCATGTAATACCAGACCCAGAATCACAATGGTAGTGAGGTGGAATGTCAGCCATTGTGCATTGGTGACCATGTACAGTGGTGTTACGTCGAGGTTGACACCACCCGACTATACCCACTATACCGGACGATAAATTTCAATTTCGACGATCCGACTATAAAAATTCTACCCGACGATATACTGCAAAAGTACAGGTGTATTAGCCCGACGATAATTCAAGATGCGGACCGACCATTCATGAAAGGATTAAATCGATTGCTATTGTTAAATTTATCGTCGGTAGCGTCGGTTAATCCCGACGATACCAGGCCTATAGTCTGTTGATAAACTAAAGAGAACTACTGTACTGAACTGACATTGCTAAGCGACCTAGCCCAAGTTGCGGACCGACCATTCATGAAAGGATTAAATCGATCGCTATTGTTAAAATTATAGTCGGTAGCGGCGGTAAATCCAGACGATACCAGGCCTACAGTCTGTTGATGAACTAAAGAGAACTACTGAACTATACAATGCGCTTATGAACTGACTGTACATTGCTAGGCTGTCTAGCTGCCTAGCCTAAGTTGTCATTAGTATTATCGCAACATGCACGAACTTCGATGAAAAACAATGTAACACCTCACATAGCCTAATGTTTTACTACTTTCCCTGTAACAAAAAAATTACCATGTGTACCTTTCCGAGTGCAAAGGTGTTTAATGTTTACAATCCACTAACAATAATATAGTATTGGTGAAAGATTTGTTTCTTTACCGGCAATATCTTATACAATATAAAGTCACCATAAGGTTAAGAATAAAACATCTGCAGACCAAACACAAATTTAGTGGATGTTATCCAGAATGTTAACAGTGAATTAATAGATTTAAACTCCCATTTAGTTTTGTTGTTACGACCTGGCACTGCAATGCAGACGCCGCGGCGCCATTTGAATGTAACATAGTTAAATGATTGGAACATCAAAAACACCCGCAGCAATTCCCACGCGCGTTATCCAAGGGTCGACTTCAAAGC
Source organism: Apostichopus californicus (assembly GCA_020650975.1). NCBI lineage: Eukaryota > Metazoa > Echinodermata > Holothuroidea > Aspidochirotida > Stichopodidae > Apostichopus > Apostichopus californicus. The sequence goes on from JAIPMN010270782.1 coordinate 10,433, forward strand.
TTGAGAGGGAAAGTGGAGGGGTGGGGGGGGGGGAGTGGTTACGTGCTTAAACAAAGACCTAAGCGTACATCGTTATTTTCATATGAACTGATTTTACTACAGACACTGTGAAAAGTGTTGCGAGAAGATTTAATTTTTGAAAATTTATTTTGAACCAAATTTAATAGACTGACATCAGAGCACATTACGCAACTTTAGATTAACTTAAAGTGGAATTTTAAAATGCATTGTAAATACACTCTATCTATCAGTACAATTTTGGAGCTTGTCCAATATGATCTACTATATAAAATCACACTCATGTTATTCGTAAATTGAAAAACATTATTTCAGGCAACGCCTTTTATACTTTGTAAACTTTAAATCACTCATAACTCGAAAACGGAAGTAGATACAGACTT
>JAIPMN010271659.1:0-10566 GCA_020650975.1 Apostichopus californicus
ATTAGATACAGTCCAGCAGGAAATCCTCCAATAACAGTCCACAGCGTATTAATCTATGGTGTACAGAAATTGACCCCTTACAGTGCCCCCTATTGCCTTTTGAAAATGTTACGCATTTAATGGGATAAATACGGTAGTCAACATTTAGTCCCTAAAGTTTAGAACCAAATTACTAGAGCTAATTGAATTATCATTTGGGAGGTGATTACTGAAGCTTGTTGGATCACTTCATCATTTTGAAGGTCAATTTGAGATTATCAAGGACAATAATGTAAGAAGTAATACCCTCGCTCATTGAATCCTGTAGTTCTGCCCACCCCCAATGCTAATTGTGCAATCTCGCCACTCTGTACATTGTAACATCTCCATACCATAAAATCCCATAATGCATAAGAGATGTGCCTAACAGTACCCAGTACTATACATGGCAGTCATGCCTAACATTGCCTGAATGACAATGCCCTGCCTAACCATGCCCTCCACTGCCTGGAAGTCCTGCCTAACAGCACAGTACCCAGTCGCAAGTTCGATTCCACAGTGATGACATCTATATCCAGTTTCCCTAACTGGTATAAAAGGCCTTGGGTGGCTCAATATGATGACCTTTACTGTTGAAAAGGGCCAGATAATACTTGTTATAAACCTAACCCAAACTGCCTGGGAAACATACATATGTAGTCTTCTAATGGAATCTATTACTGGCTAAGAGTCCTGCTTAACAGTTTACATTACTGCCTGCAAATAACTTTATATTTGGTATTAACTCTAATACACTGTAGCTGACTAGGCGAGACTAGAGGTTTGAGAACCGCCTTGTTTATGGAGGGGGAACAGGGGGGGAGCTCAAAATTGTCTTTGAACCTAAACTGTTTGGCCTCATGGGCCCAAAATTGGTGGAATCTGAATTATGGTGGGCCATAAAGTTTTGTGGGACCTACATTTTTAAGCTCGAATAGGTATGAGCTTCTGCACCATTGGTGCTCTAGTTTAAGAATTGTAAAAATCCACCATTACAATACTGCAAGGTGAAAAAATAAAATGGAGGACATATATAGGGATGCATGGATTTATAGTAAAACCTTCGTACAAATCCTATGAAGCCGTTTACTTTTTGTCCTAAAAGGTATGATTAGTTTAGCCTTGACAGTGTAAGGCCCTATTTTTATATGTTAAAGTAGGCTAGGCTGGGTATACCTCTGCTATGAATGTGCGGTAAGCCTATGGCAAGTGTTGTGCTTTCTGTAGAAAAATCAATGGACTGTCAAGATTTCAGGCAACTGTTTTTTAACTTTTTACAACCAAGTTTCTGCTAAAACTCATGTAATGTTTGGAAGATGTGAAACTGCAAATACAGCCAGCAGTTTTTGAGGTGTAATTTTGGATTTGAAATCAAATGATGCAACCATATTGAGTTGCGAAGCATGTTCTTATTGTCATTATTTGGAATCATCTTTCCTTTACAATTAATCTTGAAATATAAGCATAAGCAGTTCTTCTCATGGTATGTCCCAGATATAAAGACTACTTAGTTGTCTGTGGCATTGACTGCCAGTGTTTTGACTTTGAACAGAGAGAAATAAAAACGAAGCAACTCAATACCTTACAGTATGTTAGACATTAAATATATTCATATAGTTTGTTAACTATTACCACCACTTTCATGCATCTCTCTCTGAATCAAATACAGCCATTTTTTAATGTGAGTTCTCATATATTCATTTTACTAATATCAACTAAATTTAAACACATCAACTACTTGAGGATAATATTAAAGTACTTTAAAAATAATAATAATATCAGGACAGGAAATATCTGGCTGTGGATTCAAAACAGGCCATCCATCCAGCACCAAAAAAATATAGGACAAATGTAGGACTGAGACTGGGAAGAAATACCAGAACCACAGTCCACAAGTTAAGAAATGTAGGATTGCTGGACAGCCAGGTCAAATGAGTTATGTGTAGTACAATGAGTTAAGAATTCCCCTTCCTGCTCAACCAACCAAAAGATGGGAGGTCTATAATGTATAAATGACAGCTAACACATGCCACAAAAGCCAGAATTGGAATGCTGTCACCATGAGATACTTGCAGTGCTCAATGGTTCCCCAATATTGTTATCCTTTGATTGTTTTTGCTTCTTCAATCCAGAATATTTGCTTTCACCAGTCCTCCTCCACCACCTTGTTTTATCTTGACTATATACTTCTCCTCTCTTATGGTTGTGCAAATATACTCAAACTTAATAAGCAACACATGGTCAAAATACCGGTTCGAGTCACTCCAAGATTAATGTATGTCGTCCAGTTACAGAGTTGTTGACAATTGACAATTCATAATCATGGACGTTAAATATGAATGTAAGAGACTGACTTCAGTCAGCTTGCAGCTTTGATAAGCCAATGAGGCTTCTTCTCGAGTTCCTGCTTGCAGGAGGATCTAAAAATACATACATACATACCACATGTGACCATAGACGTTCTCTATTAATGTTCTCGAAAACAGTCACAACAATCTCAAAATAATATCACAGATCTGAAATGAGTTCAGCAGATTCACTTAGGCAAATGAAATGTGACAGTTGCTCTTTATTGTACTATTATTATCATATGATGCCCTCCACCTTCCCTCATCCTTCCCTCACCCCTAACCTTCCGTCACCATCACAATACTCATACCCACCTATGGAGGACATTTCAACATTGTCTTAGCTTAACAAGCTAATTTGCAAACCAACCACCCAATAAATGGATGATGTTTAAATTGTCATCAATCAGCATCATCTAAGCTATGAACTTCAGGATGAAGTTACAAGTAAAATAGAAACATTGCGGTCTCACTGTAACTCTAAATCATCCAAAAGAAAGTTTGTCCATTAGAGTAGTATACTACACAGTTCCAAATACTGTACGGAAAATAAGCCTTGCAGAATAAGCAAAGAAATGACACTAGTTACTGTTTGCATACACAATACTAGCAAGACAACAGACTATGCTTGAGTAGGTAGCTGGGTGTGTTCTGCTAACCCTTGTAAACTTGAAACAAGAAAAACATCACTGTTCCAGTCTAATTCTAAATCATCTAAAGAAGAGTAAAACAAATGCACACTGCTTATGGTTTAGCAAAGGTGTCTTGCTCCATCCACTTAACTAGGTAGCTGGGTGTGTCCTGCTAACCCTAGTAAAACTGAAACAATAAAAACATCACCGTTCCAGTCTATTTCTAAATCAACTAAACAAGAGTAAAACAAATGCACACTGCTTATGGTTTAGCAAAGATGTCTTGCTCCACCCACTAATCTAATTTTTACCAGTCCACTCACTAAACACCACATTAATAATTACAAATGTTTTTAAATATTCATTTACAGCTTATTTATTGATCTGACCATATGTGATATTAGTCAATTTGCAACCACATGATATATTGACCATCTTTTTGTGGACATTATTGTTGTATAACCTTTAATAATGCAAATTACATGTGGCAAGTACATTAAACATTACAGGCTCATAGTAAAGCAGTTGTTGTTAGGAGAGGTGTAGAGTCTTTTCAACGGGGCTGTGAACTTGTGGGTTTCATATAGTACATAAACATGCTTCTCTCTTCATCATCAAACTTCTTTTGTTTGTCATCTCGGAACTCCATCGGTTTTATTTACCGGAAGTCCTCAGCACTGAACATACCCTGTAAGAGGAGAGAGGCAGATGGTGTGAAGTTTTCATATTTTTTTTATGTCGACATCAGATCATGTAGTTTGTATCATCTCAATATGTTAATGTGATTGTAGAAAGTTAAAAAATAGTAATCAAAGGACTGAGGCCAAGGTTATAGAACTCTATGGATAATTTATGCATGAAAACACACAATCAAGCAGTATCTATAACGAGAAAAACCAATTAAGCGATCAATCATCCCATCTGTTGCTTTCCTTGGTTTACCATTTTTGTCCTCAATAAAAACTTAACACTGTTAGTGCATAACAGTGATTATTCTTCATATTTTTGAACAAGTTATGATGTGACATAGCTGATTTGTACTTCAATATGTAAAAAGGTTTTATAATTCTCAGCACGTAGAAGAAGGTATGTTGATTAAATTACAATCTCTGCCACGATAGACTGTTGTTATTTCTCACCAAAAATTGAAAAAGAAATGCAGTTTTAGAATTAGTCTATGTTCATCAAATTTAGAAGTATGATGCCAAATATCAGCAAGAATCTAGCTAAGAGACTAGTCAGTTAGTGCAGTCAAAATTATAGATTTATAAAATGCAAAATATTTCACAAATGAAGTTGGTGAAAGGGATAAGTAATCTTAAATAACTTCTTTTTCGCAAAGCCTACCATGCCAAACTGCTTTTAGAGTTTTCAGCTATGTACTGTAATATGCAAAGTAGTGTAATAAACTTCACACATAACAACTCTACTCAGTTTGGAATGATAGAATATGCACATATTCTAAGCATCTTTGTGTAATTTTCTTTTAATTTACAATTTCTACATGCTAATTTTTGCAGTAACAACCATAAAATTGGCATGTTTTTGTATCAAAAGTGAGCTTGAAGCAAACAAATGTGGTGTCACTGATGCCAACTGACAAAACTTTTGTTAATTCACCACAAAAACTTGTTGCATCGAACATCAACACCAAACATTTTGTAATCAGTTGGCAACTATCACATCACACCTGTTTGCTTAAAGTTTACTGATGTTATGAACTAACAAATTCAACTTATCCACAGCTCAACAAAAGTACAGTATGTGGGAAGTAATTGCAAATTCAACCCAGATTGTGTGGAATGTTTTCCTCTCTCATCTCTCCGAAATATTTTGACCCTTAGCTATCCTTTTGTCGTTTTTGGTATTCTTGCTTGAGAACTGTATTTACTAACTCTTAAACTCTAAACTAAGATTCTTGCTTACTATGACAAAGGATTAGTATTTTCATTTTGAAAAACAATCAGGGGCACAAATGCATTGATACATCTGGTTGGCTAAAGGCCCCTCAGAATGCTTGTGTACAATCCTACTGTACAGTACACACATATGTAAAATGTACATATGTGTGGGACAAAATAAACAGTCGAAAAGTCTTCAACATTGTTTCAAAAGTTTTTAAATCTAGTGCCAGTTTGCATCTTGGCATCCTCCATTTTACCAGATATTTTCTTTAAAGAGGAGGGGATGCCCCTTAGACTTGACGACATAACATCTTATCCGTCCCCCCCCCCCCCCTCCGTCCCCATACACCCCTGAAAACAATACAAACTCATCCAGCACCAGACGAAAGAAAAAATAAATATAGAATTTCTGTTCTGGATTAAGTCGACGTCTGGTCTTTTCTAAACCTACCTTTGCTCTACGTAGTATAGAATCCTTGGTCGGGTCGTACGGACAGTCCTTGGATGGAATCTCTAATATTGCAGGAATAGGTTTGGAATGGTTATCGATAGCGTGCCGGATGAGTTCCGCGTAATTCTGGTTTATGAGAATGATCGCTATGTCATTCCGATTCAGAAATGCATTAAAGCGCTCCTCAATATCGTGGACACTGGTATCTGCAAGTCAAAGGTTGAAAATGAACTCAAAGTTTGAAACATCAAAAGTCCAAGAAATAATGACCACATCATGCTGCCAGTTTGTTGATTAATCGCAGGCAATATTTTATCTGATATTAAAATTTTAAAAATGGGCGAGTTGCTACACAAATGCGGGGAGTTATCATTTTATGTACACTGGCCTGTTGTATTAATAATATTTTTAACATCCAGAAGGCTAAAAATCTGCTGCAGAATTATTTTACGGCTAATCAATGAATTAATCCATGAATTATTAAAAGTAGGCTGAAACTCTGACTGATATGAAATTAATATTTGTTCGACAACATGAACACATTCGATCAACTTTGTGTCAACAGTCTCTGATATCTTATCTAAGAAAATGTCAGTGAGCACATATATTAAGTATCTTTTTTGGCTCTGCTCAATTTGTGACAAACGTTGCTTATGAACTGAAAATTATTGATATTATTTGGAACCTTTTTCAGGTTACTAGCTTTCATAAAATGGGATTATGGCAGATTGGGTAAGTTACTGGGATGACAAATTTAATGATAGTGTCAAACTACACCATAAGGCTTTGCTTCGTATTCTGCACAGTTAGCATCACTTCAAGCAAATAAAAATTCTTCAACTAAAACATGCAGGAGTCCCATGTACCACAGCAAAGCAAAAATGTACCATTTAAACTTAGTGTGCTCATTTTAAATATAAATGTTTACCAAAAAAAGGTCACCATGGATATGCCATTGACAACATACTGTAGCTTGTCAAATCAACATTAACAGCAATTGCTTAAATTTTGAGTTTTTGTACCGCTGTTAAAAACCTGGTAATACCTTACCTTTTTCAACCACCATAAAATTTGGTTTTCTGGCTTTATTCATCTCTCCAATACCTCCCAGCAGAAATCCTGTACAGGTATCCTGTTATACAGAAAATTTCAAAATTTGCGTGCATGTGTTGTAGAACTGGTTAAAATTCTTAAGCCAAACATTGAATAAAGTTAAGGAAAGTGTGAGGAAAAACTTCAAAAGTCAGCAAAGTCAGGATAAATTTCAAGTAGAGGTTATAAGATCTGTAACATAACACAAAAGATGGAAAAAAAATTTGCTTTGAACAAAATCAATGTTTTGTAAACAAAGGCATGGAAAGCACTGAGTTGTCAAAACTATGTTCCAGCTTTTCATTCAGTATGAAATTTCTGAATTAAAAAAGTAGTGCGTTGTTACCAACTATGCAAGTTTGAGAAGGTGTGAGGGAATGAAAGGAAGTTTTGATTTTAATAAGAATTGTGGTCCTTATTCTTGCAGTGATTTCAATCAAAACAATGTTCATAACAATCCACTGAGCAAATTATGACAATGATGAACCCTGAGAATAATAACGTTTTACACTATTATACAGTGAAAATATTAAATTGATGAATATGGATATGCCTACCTCATCACCAATCACAGCAACTAGTTTTCCTCTTGCAGCATGCGCCATTATCTACAGTACATACAGGAATAACGCTGTGTAAGGTAATCTGCAACAGTTTTCAAGGCAGTAGTATTTAATCTCAGTTCCTGTGAAGAACAAAACCAACACATAGACATTTTAGCCAGGGACATCAGGAAGACAAGAAATTAAAACAAAAACATTAATTAACAACACACTACAGGTACATGAAAATAGTTGAATCATGTCGGTAAACTCTTCCTTCCTAGTTTCCCTTCATACTTCTTTATAGGCACATAACAAACAATGTCACAAAAATGAGCATGTAAGCTTTATCTACAAATGGTGATCCTTTGAGATTTTTGATAACATATCCAAACCTTTGTAAGTTGTGGATTGAAAAGAAGAATCTCTTTGCCTTAAAGTAGTATACATGTAACCTTATGCTTCCTATGAATCAGTAAGAGGAATTTACATGAGAAATGACCTAAGGCCTACAGTGGGTACTATTCATGTTACACCAGGTGTAGTCTAAGAAGTTAAACCAAGCGTCCACAACTAGGCTACCAAACTATATTAGGCTACTAGCCGGAGCAGCCAAGAAATGTCTGTATTTCACAGTGTCTGTGGCATAATGTTTAACACAGGAAAATCTTCTCAAACTGAATGACTATACTGCATTAGCTAATTACTTTAATTAATTCATGGACTGTTTATTTAATCTACAGTAAAACCAAGGCATAGTATGTAGTAACTATAACCTAGCCAAGGATAGACTAATCTAGGCTCGACAAATATAGCCAAAGAACTACAGTTATAACATTGCCGTATACACGTTACAGTATATTTAGATGCATTGTCAAAGTACGCAAAGTAAAGTTAACATTAATACGGAACCAGTTCCGCGAAGACACTTCAATCTAACCTTTCAAAGTTAGCTGAAAATTAGAATCAAACTTTTCAAGAACTTCAAATCAAGGATCCTTTCTTCTCCTCTCTTTTCCGATTAGTGTCTTATCGTTGTATCTAATTCGTTCTAAATAACTGGAGTAACAATAGCTACAGTGCTGTAGCCTCTGTAATATTATAATCCTACCAAAACTCCAGCTTTTAGTCATATGATGTATTGTACACAAACACTCATCTAGTACTTCCACATTGTCTCGATTCTCGTTACACGTAAGATATAAGAGCTTCGTATAATATAGCATAAAATTATTAACTAAAATTTTAAAACGTATTAAATTTGATATTGATAACAAATATTGTAATAATTTCTTTTTTCCATGCATTTATGTTTTATCTTATTTTTGTTTCTTATTTTTATGATATTCACCTGATATATTCACTACATTGTAAGATAAGAGTGGACTACAGTATCTCAAATGCGAAAAGGAAACGACTAATACACAACTACATGTGACCTTTCTTGTTTCGATCAGTTCATTATTGTTGGAGGTAGTGATGAAAATTAGTCATGCCGACATGAAACGCTTGACATGGTGACAAAAGCAACGGGTTGGGTGTGGGGTGTTCTGTTGCCTTTCCAAATATGAATTATTTTGTTTTTATTTGGGGAAAGAGGGGTTGGGGAAGGGCACTGAATGTTGAAGTAAATAAGTAGCTGGGAAGTGGTATGGAAATTGCGTCAAATTTTCGCCACTGTGAATATATCTTTAGAGAGCATCCTATAGCTGGGAGATTGCATACAGGCGAGCAAAACAGCTTCCATTGGCGAAAACTTTGTGTTATCGTTGCTAAAATATCTGCACTTTCATAGTAAGGGGAAAATGGTGTGATAAATGACGTACATGTGTCAACTGTTTGAGGTAGGAAAGCTTTTACCTAGTGAAACTAAATTGCAAGGCCTTATAGAGAACACACATTTGGTTCGAAACTAGAGTTAGTATGGCAATGAGGAAATTATATAAAGTATGCCCACCATTAGAAGCTTTGGATGATCATTCTAATATATGATATTGATGGTATTTGCAAGATGCACCTTTCCTTCATGCGTCATGGTGTTGACTCATAAATATTCATGAGGTGCACGGCTTGGGTTTTATTGTCTGATGTACATAACGTAACTAACTATAACATGACATGACCCAAAGGCTTTAGGCCTACGTGATGCCACATGAGTTCACTTTGAACAGAACAGTTGGAAATTGTAAAAAACACACCCCAAACACACTAACTATTTGACATCTTCCAGTTTTACCACGAAATAGCTCAGAGGGGTATATTATATTTATCCCCCGCCCCGCCTCAATAACGTAAACTGTGGTTGCGCCCATGACTCAAATATTAACTGACTGAGTTTGACTTGTGATTCGACAAGGATGAGGTATGCATACATGTATATTCGTGATTCCGGCGTTGGTCATTTAAGGTTAAGTAGTGATATGATGCAGTCTTGGCATACTCCAAAACGTGATTTACGAACCGTAATTCATACGCCTGAAGAACATGTAATCATCCCACCTCTCTTTACCTCAACTGAAATACAAATATATAATCATCCCTGAAGAGAAATTATAAACACATTGTGATTGTATCTTTTATGGTATATTTTACGTCATAGGCAATTTCTATGGAGGAATGCATAAATATACTTCCATAATATATTTTGTAATATGTTATTAAATCTTCTGGAATAAAGAAAAAACAGTGTTCACTATAAAAGCGTAACCCCTCCCCCCCCCCCCACCCCCAAAAATATCTATATAGAGATATATTTATATATATCTTAAATTCCGGACCATTTAATGATATTGCTCCTCTCTAAGTTGTATATTGCAACGAGAGCCTTTGTAACGTTATCATCACGTGCGTGTTAATTGATGATTGGGTCCTCCGCTGATTGACATATTCCACAAGTAAACCGTAGAATGTATTAAGCTTCAGTCGAATAACTTGGTCTAGAACCATTTTAGTCTTTTCGTCGTCTTTCAATAGCTCGTTTTTGCTAAATAATGCGCAGCAAGCCATTCACAGAAGTCCTGTATGTAAAACCTTATATATTTCTTGTACAATAGTCTCTTTTGATTGATGACGTGCTTCTTGGTTTAGAACTGTCGCCAAGATACGATCATTTCAATGGCAAGACCTCGTGTTCAATAAGAATGCCTCTTTCGTAAGTACGAATCACAAATCTCTGTCCCGACAAGATTACAGAATCTTTCTTTCTTCCATGACAATATGGTTTGTGTTGTAAAGCCTCGTATACAATCATTTCACATTATTGTTCATTTGAGGTAACAATTTAGCATGCAGCGGTAACGATTCCTCCTGATCCATACCTGCTAATTTCTGATAATATTACCTGAAAACACTCTGTAACACTTGAAATATATCGCAAGGCTTTCCCTGTATGTAACAAATGTGATATAAGGACAAACATAGCCGGATTTATGCAACGTTCATTTATAATTACATTTCTATTATCGATTCGATACTTTCTTGTTTTTCTACAATATACTCGTTAATATATGCCATTCTTCCTGCGTCGTGGGACCTCGTCAAACGGTATGTTCTCGAGGACTTCGCGTTGTCAAAGTTACT
>JAIPMN010271668.1:0-11026 GCA_020650975.1 Apostichopus californicus
TAAGTAAAGAAGTTCGTTTTTTACAAGTGACGAAAACTTCCGGTCATCGTAGCAAAACAGCTGCACGGTGCCATAAAAGGCCAACTTGTCAGCTATCCAGTGATGGGTATCGTTTAGCTAGACTGTGTAAGTCAATGGTGTTTTAATGAGAAAATATGATCTGCTACAACGATTTAGGAACAGCGCCCTTATTCAAGATCTGGGCACAGAACACTGTTTTCCTGAGCTTTTTTTGGCTCCGGAATCAGCCAAAATGCCTTCTAAAAATGGTGCCAAAGTAACAAGTACATTTTTCTCTTTCAACTCAGTGTTAAAGTTGCTGGATACTGGGAGTGATGAAGGTTTCAGAGGTGTCAAGTTTCCCGCCAGACAGGAACATGTTTCGAACGAGACGGGCTAAGTAGCACCCAACTCAGTTAGTGGGAGTCGTGTCAAGTTTCCCGCCAGAGGGGCTAAGTAGTACCAAATTGAGTTAGTGGGAGTCGTGTGAAGTTTCCCGCAAGACGGGCTAAGTAGCACCTTACTCAGTTAGTGGGAGTTGTCTTAAGTTTCCCGCAAGACGGGCTCAGTAGCACCCAACTCAGTTAGTGGGAGTCGTGTCAAGTTTCCCGCAAGACGGCAACATGTTTCCCGCCAGAAGGGCTAAGTAGTACCAAATTGAGTTAGTGGGAGTCATGTGAAGTTTCCCGCCAGACGGGCTAAGTAGCACCTTACTAAGTTAGTGGGAGTTGTCTAAAGTTTCCCGCCAGACAGGAACATGTTTTCCGCCAGACGGGCTCAGTAGCACCCAACTCAGTTAGTGGGAGACGTGACAGCCCCTCTATGACAGGAACATGTTTCCCGCAAGACGGGAACATGTTTCCCGCCAGAAGGGCTAAGCAGTACCAAATTGAGTTAGTGGGAGTCGTGTCAAGTTTCCCGCAAGACGGGAACATGTTTCCCGCCAGAGGGGATAAGTAGTACCAAATTGAGTTAGTGGGAGACGGGCTAAGTTGCATTCGTCTCAAGTTTCCCGCAAGAAGGGAACATTTTTCCTGTGAGGGTTAGGGTCAGGAAATGAGCCAATTAGGAGCAGGAGAAAAACTTTTTTGCTATGTTATCAATTAGGATGTGCTTTTTTCGTGGTTGTGATGTTAAAGAGCATGAATGGAAGCACATGTGGTGCAAAAATTTGGTCAATTGAGGCAAATCTAGACCAGTTTATTCCTCCCAGGGAGCAGCGTACTAACATTGTTTGTGACTAAGTAAAGAAGTTCGTTTTTTACAAGTGACGAAAACTTCCGGTCATCGTAGCAAAACAGCTGCACGGTGCCATAAAAGGCCAACTTGTCAGCTATCCAGTGATGGGTAGCGTTTAGCTAGACTGTGTAAGTCAATGGTGTTTTAATGAGAAAATATGATCTGCTACAACGATTTTGGAACAGCGCCCTTATTCAAGATATGGGCACAGCACACTGTTTTCCTGTGCTTTTTTGGCCCAGAAATCTGCCAAAATGCCTTTTAAAAATGGTGCCAAAGTAACAAGTACATTTTTCTCTTTCAACTCAGTGTTAAAGTTGCTGGATACTGGGAGTGATGAAGGTTTCAGAGGTGTCAAGTTTCCCGCCAGACAGGAACATGTTTCGAACGAGACGGGCTAAGTAGCACCCAACTCAGTTAGTGGGAGTCGTGTCAAGTTTCCCGCCAGAGGGGAACATGTTTCCCGCCAGAAGGGCTAAGCAGTACCAAATTGAGTTAGTGGGAGTCGTGTCAAGTTTCCCGCAAGACGGGAACATGTTTCCCGCCAGAGGGGATAAGTAGTACCAAATTGAGTTAGTGGGAGACGGGCTAAGTTGCATTCGTCTCAAGTTTCCCGCAAGAAGGGAACATTTTTCCTGCGAGGGTTAGGGTCAGGAAATGAGCCAATTAGGAGCAGGAGAACAACTTTTTTGCTATGTTATCAATTAGGATGTGCTTTTTTTCGTGGTAGTGATGTTAAAGAGCATGAGTGAAGGCACATGTGGTGCAAAAATTTGGTCAATTGAGGCAAATCTAGACCAGTTTATTCCTCCCAGGAACAGCATACTAACATTGTTTGTGACTAAGTAAAGAAGTTCGTTTTTAACAAGTGACGAAAACTTCCGGTCATCGTAGCAAAACAGCTGCACGGTGCCATAAAAGGCCAACTTGTCAGCTATCCAGTGATGGGTAGCGTTTAGCTAGACTGTGTAAGTCAATGGTGTTTTAATGAGAAAATATGATCTGCTACAACGATTTAGGAACAGGGCCCTTATTCAAGATATGGGCACAGCACACTGTTTTCCTGTGCTTTTTTGGCCCAGAAATATGTCAAAATGCCTTTTAAAAATGGTGCCAAAGTAACAAGTACAATTTTCTCTTTCAACTCAGGGCCACAGCTAAGTGCTAAAGATTGCTGGATACTGGGAGTGATGAAGGTTACAGAGGTGTCAAGTTTCCCGCCAGACGGGAACATGTTTCCCGCGAGACGGGCTAAGTAGCACCCAACTCAGTTAGTGGGAGTCGTCTAAAGTTTCCCGCAAGACAGGAACATGTTTCCCGCTAGACGGGCTAAGTAGCACCCAACTCAGTTAGTGGGAGTCGTGTCAAGTTTACCGCAAGACGGGATCATGTTTCCCGCCAGAGGGGCTAAGTTGAACCAAATTGAGTTAGTGGGAGCTTTTTGTGGCCTCGAAATCTGCCAAAATGCATTTTTAAAATGGTGCCGAAGTAACGAGTACATTTTTCTCTTTCAAATCAAGGCCACAGCTAAGTGCTCAAGCTTGCTGGATACTTGAGTGATGGAGGTGTCAAGTTTCCCGCCAGTCGGGAACATGTTTCCCGCGAGACGGGCTAAGTAGCAGTTAGTGGGAGTCGGGCTAAGTAGCACCCAACTCAGTTATTGGGAGTCGTCTAAAGTTACCCGCAAGACAGGAACATGTTTCCCGCGAGACGGGCAAACTAGCACCCAACTCAGTAAGTGGGAGTCGTGTCAAGTTTCTTGCAAGACGGGAACATATTTCCCGCCAGAGGGGCTAAGTAGTACCAAATTGAGTTAATAGGAGTCGTGCGAAGTTTCCCGCTAGACGGGCTAAGTAGCACCTTACTCAGTTAGTGAGAGTTGTCTAAAGTTTCCCGCAAGTCGGGCTCAGTAGCACCCAACTCAGTTAGTGGGAGTCGTGTCAAGTTTCCCGCAAGACGGGAACATGTTTCCCGCCAGAGGGGCTAAGTAGTACCAAATTGAGTTAGTGGGAGTCGTGTCAAGTTTCCTGCTAGACGGGCTAAGTAGCACCTTACTCAGTTAGTGGGAGTTGTCTAAAGTTTCCCGCAAGACGGGCTTAGTAGCACCCAACTCAGTTAGTGGGAGTCGTGTCAAGTTTCCCGCAAGACGGGAACATGTTTTCCGTCAGAGGGGCTAAGTAGTACCAAATTGAATAAGTGGGAGTCGAGTCAAGTTTCCCGCAAGACGGACTCAGTAGCACCAACTCAGTTAGTGGGAGTCGTGTCAAGTTTCCCGCAAGACGGGAACATGTTTCCCGCCAGAGGGGCTAAGTAGTACCAAATTGAGTCAGTGGGAGTCGTGTGAAGTTTCCCGCCAGACGGGCTAAGTAGCACCTTACTAAGTTAGTGGGAGTTGTCTAAAGTTTCCCGCAAGACAGGAACATGTTTCCCGCCTGACGGGCTCAGTAGCACCCAACTCAGTTAGTGGGAGTCGTGTCAAGTTCCCGCAAGACGGGAACATGTTTCCCGCCAGAGGGGCTAAGTAGTACCAAATTGAGTTAGTGGGAGACGGGCTAAGTAGCATTCGTCTCAAGTTTCCCGCAAGAAGGCAATATTTTTCACGCATGGGTTAGGGTCAGGAAATGAGCCAATTAGGAGCAGGAGAACAACTTTTTTGCTATGTTATCAATAATGATGTGCTTTTTTTCGTGGTTGTGACGTTAAAGAGCATGAATGGAAGCACATGAGGTGCAAAAATTTGGTCAAATGAGGCAATTTTAGACCAGTTTATTCCTCCCAGGGAGCAGCGTAGGCTACTAACATTGTTTGTGACTAAATAAAGAAGTTCGTTTGTTTACAAGTGACGAAAACTTCCGGTTCTCGTAGCAAAACAGCTGCACGGTGAGTCGGTGCCATAAAAGGCCAACTTGTCAGCTATCCAGTGATGGGTAGCGTTTAGCTAGACTGTGTAAGTCAATGGGGTTTTAATGAGAAAATGAGAAGATATGATCTGCTACAACGATTTTGGAACAGCGCCCTTATTCAAGATCTGGGCACAGCACACTGTTTTCCTGAGGTTTTTTGGCCCCGAAATCTGCCAAAATTCCTTTTAAAAATGGTGCCAAAGTAACAAGTACATTGTTGGTAGTTGGCTTTCGTGGAGTGCAGACGTGTTTTCGCTCTCGCTCTCCATCTAAAACAGCTATTTTATAACTGTACTGTACTGTGCTATACTTCCCGCCAGGCGGGTGTGGTAGCTTGTGTTCGTGTGTGCGCCAGTTCGTATATCGTTATCGTATATCGTTTGTAGTTTAACCAACCTGTCTTTAGTTTGTTTTTTATTACTCCTCTGTGGCCTAGCCACCTTCGGTATCATGGCATCGCGCCGTGATTCGAAAATTGTTAAGTTGACTTTCACCGGTGAACAAGCGGTTCCACCGGTGCAAGTTTTTAGTATTTTGAAGAGTAAGGGTGCTGTTGTGCCTGGAGAGGTTGATGCTTTGCAAGCTCTCCAGGGTCGTAATACGTACGATCTACGTTTGACCAGTGACGTGACCCGGCAGAAGGGTGTCACGTTGCTGAGTCGTGTCGATGGTTGGACAGTTACACCATACGAACGTTCCGTATGGGTAACTGTCATCCACGTAGGACTAGAGGTGCGTCAGGAACTTTTACAACTGTTTTAGGTCGGTTTGGGGCTATCAAGGCTAGCAAAATGTGCTCCTACGCACATGCCCCTGGGGTGTTGAACGGTCACCGACAGGTTCGGATCGACCTGAAGCAGGACATTCCCTCCTTCATTTTTATTGCCGGGCAAAAAGCTCACGTGCGTTACCCCGGCCAGCCCCGTACCTGCTTCATGTGTGGGGAGACCGTGCACAAAGCCAAGGTAAACAAAAAGTGTGGGCGTTGCCTTCGTCTTGGGCATGATACCTCTGCTTGCCCAAGCGAAGTTGTGTGCTCAATCTGTGGGAAGGAGGGACATGTCTTTCGCGCTTGTCCCCCCCCCCTCTTATGTCTTTATGACAAAGAGTGGGGGTCAAGCAAAGGCGCCAAGTTCTGACGCACCTTCTGCCTCAAAGGAAGCTTCACGCAAGGAGGGGGAACCAAGTGAGGATTCACCTTCCGCACCTGGTTCACCCTCCCCCGTCGTTGCAGACCCCAACCCCGTGCCCACACCGCCTCCACCACACCGCGAAGCGGACACGGGGTCTTTACCAGCTTCCCCCATCAACTCGTCCAGTTCCGTCCCCAGTCCGCCGCCGGTATCGCCAGATACGGGAGCTCTGTCTGACGGCGACTCCGGGGACTCGGTGGTCATCGGGTCTCCAGAGGCTCTGTCTGACAGCGACTCCGGAGACTCGGTGATCATCGAGCCGAAACGTGCCACTGGGACGAGCTGGTACGATGAGATGGGGGAATCCTTTCTAAAAAGGTCGAAGACTCGGACGACTCGGACTACGATATGTCGTCTAGAGCGCGCTTGAAGCTTACAGAATCGTCGTCGGCGTAGTTTTGCCTCATTGCCCTCTCATGGTCCATACATTTTCAGTTGCCACTTTGAACGTGAATGGCATGAGGGATCATCGCAAGCGCAGTCGCATTTTCCAATATTGTAAGTCAATGGAGGTCGACTGCGTTTGCCTGCAAGAAACACATATTTTGGAAGAAGATGTCCCTCTATGGGCTTATGAGTGGGGTGGTGGGCTGCATGCTTCGTTTGGTTCGTCTTCATGCTGTGGCACTGTCATCCTTCTGTCACCTCGTCAGGCGGGTTGTGCCACTAGAGTGGAGACGGATCACGGGGCCGATTGGTTTGCATTCTATTGAAGAATCCACAGGGTAACATCTTCCTTTGCAATGTGTATGCTCCCAATCGGCCTTCTGCTAGACAAGATTTTTTAACACGCTGCCTTCCTTTGTTCCTGGAAGTGCACCATGTGTCATGGTCGGAGACTTTAACTGTGTCCCAGACTCGGGTCTTGACAGACTCTGGGCTTCAGTGTCTGCTAGTCCTGACGCTGGGATCACAGAGCTGGACAGATTCACTTTGGCACACCTTATAGCCGATATCTGGAGGCATATGCACCGGTGTACTACGGCGTATACGTGGGTGAGGCCTAACGGAGAAGATGCCTCCAGGATAGATCGAGTGTATGCGCCCGTAAGTTTTCACTTTTCGGCTTGCGTGACACTGACCGTGACACTGTTGTAGCACGTTTTGTTTTGCCTTCCATTTTCCCGATCGGGCGGGGCCTATGGAAGCTTAACTGTCGGATTCTTGGCGAGGCAGAGTTCCGCCAAGGTTTCAAAACCAGGTACAAAGGATGGCAAACATTGAAGCCGGCCTTTGCCTCTACATCCCAATGGTGGAATGATGTAAAGTTGCGCATCAAACGCTACGCAATTCAGTATTGCGTGACCCGCGCACGGCGTCGAAGAGAAAAATTCTCGAAGCTGTGCGCGGAGGTGAAGTTTGGCGATCCTTCGGCTGTCATCGCTTTGCAGACCTATCTCGATGAAAGGTACCACGGTGCCCGCGTCAGGGCCCGTGTCGAAGCGGTGGAAGCCGAGGAACGCCCTTCACTGAGGTTTTACCAGTCCGTAAGCTCATCGGCGGGTGACAGACGCGTCTCATCTGTGCGCGCTACTGATGGGACCGTGGTTAGTGACCCTGACGGCATTGTCCGCGTATACAAGGATTATTATTCGAGTTTCTTTACGCGTGACAATGTCGACTTGTCGGCACAGGCCGATTTATTGAGGGGAATCTCAAAAACTGTTCCCCACGATGTCAATGATATTTTGGGGGGCGGAATAACCACTGTTGAGCTTTGGAAGGCGCTTTCGAAGATGAAGAATGGCAAGTCCCCGGGTTCGGACGGGCTTCCGAGGGAGTTCTACCGAACCTTCTGGGCATTAATAGGACCCGACCTCAGAGCCGTCTTCGAGGACGCCTTCCAAAACGGACTGTTAAACCAAAGTCAACGTCTGGGCATGATTACTTTGCTGCCCAAGTCTGGGGACCCCTTGGATCCTCATAACAAGCGCCCAATCACCTTGTTAAATGTAGACTACAAGTTGCTGGCTTAGGCTTCGTGCAACCGCCTTGCACTGGCTATGCCGCATCTTGTGGGTGATCTCCAGACTTGTGCAGTGAAGGGTCATTGCATCCAGCAGAACTTGTGGTTGATGCGCGACTTGACCGACTTTGTTATTGACCGAGATCTGCCATGTGCACTGGTATCTCTGGACCAGCAGAAGGCCTTTGACATGGTGGATCGTGGGTTTTTAATGAACGTACTGGAGACGTTTCAGTTGCACCCGGTTTTTCGTAAATGGATTTCTGTTTTGTATCAGGAAAGTTTCAGGTCTGTTATCGTAAATGGGTTTTGTTGGGGGGTTTTTAACGTGGAGAGGGGGTGCGCCAGGGGTGCCCTCTGTCTCCATTACTTTATGTTTTGCTTAGCGAGTCCCTCTCTCGTCTTTTGGAAAGGGACTCAAGACTTCCATTCGTTGTGCCAGGGGGTGCCAACGTGAAATGCGTTCAATATGCAGATGACGTCACGTGTGTTGTCTCGAGTCTGGGCTCCTTTCGTGCCCTCTCGCAGGATTTATCTATCTTTGAGGGAGCTACCGGGGCGAAGTTGAATCCGGAAAACACAAAGGGCCTTCGCCTTGGTAGCTGGAGATACAGAGACTTGCCATTCGGTGCATCGTGGTCGGATCAAAATATCAAAATTAATGGTATATGGTTCGGCTGTGATGCACCTTGTGATGCAACCTGGAAGAAGAGGGCTGAGGTAATTGAGAGCAGGCTTGAAACCTTTGGCACCCGCTGGCTTTCGATCTTAGGGAAAGTCACCGTAATTAATCGTTTTGTTTCGCCCATCTTATGTATATATATATTATATGGGGTACACCCTCCAGTTTGTTCGGTCGCGGTGTTGCACCGCATTATTTTTGTTTGCTCTATTGTAAAAAAACATGTTTGGCGGAATATATGTAATGTGGTTTTTAGGGGGAAATTTGCTAGTTGGCAGGCAGTCCTGGAGGCGGTGAAGTCTGACATTCGCATTAAAATTGAAGGGGATTTTCGCCGTTTATCTGGGGCTGCCTTTTTTGGACGCTGGTGTGCTGGGGAGGGGTTTTTCGTTTCGCTTCGTGCGGGTCGTCCTTTTGTAGTTTTTTGAATGTTTGGTGGGGGGTTGGGCGTTTTGTCTCTGCAGGTCGGCGGGCGGATGTTTTTTGGCTCGCTTGACCTGAGTTTCGTTTGTCAGTATGGGATGGTTCGGTAGTGCCGTTTGGCCGTGACGTTTTGTATCCCGCATGGCGGGTCACGTAAAAAGCACCTCTAGTCCTACGTGAATGAGAGTTACCCATACGCTCGAATGGAGTAACTGTCAACCCATCGACATTACTCAGCAACGCTACACCCTTCTGCCGGGTCACGTCACTGGTAAACTTTAAGTCATACGTGTTACGACCCTGGAGAGCCTGCAAAGCATCAACCTCTCCAGGAACCGCAACACCCTTAGTTTTCAATATACTAAAAACTTGCACCGGTGGAACCGCCGTTAACTTAGCAATACGGCTATCACGGCGCGACCCCATGATACCGCAAGGTGGCTAGGCCACGGAGGAGCAACAAACAAAACAAAACTAATGACAGTAAAGTTCGAACGATATGTGTGCTTTTTACGTGACCCGCCATGCGGGATACAAAACGTCACGGCCAAACGGCACTACCGAACCATCCCATTCTTACAAACGAAACTCAGGTCAAGCGAGCCAAAAAAAGTACATAGAGATCAGTGGCCTGTTTCGTCTCATCAAACCAATCGGAGGACTCCTTAGCCACAACTAATAAGGCTGTAGTGCATTCCTCCATTGGCGAGTCAGAATCTGGGCCACTTGCTTTTTACGTGAAAGGAAAACGGACACGGACCAAAGGTCAAAAAAACCAAAATCAATCCCAGTGTGTTAAACAACCACCATAACCCAACCGAAAACCCACAAACAGAAACCTCTCACCAACCCACAAACGTATACAATGCAGCGTTCAACGTAACGTGAAAAGGACAGGAACCAAAACAACAAAGCTCTACAAACCAGACCCCAAAAGCCAACTCCAAACCACAAACAGAACCCCCCCAACCCATATTATGTAACGACCACACAACCTGGGCCACTTAATGTCTCTTGGGCCGGTTGACTCGGGGCCCGACTAGTATCACCGATAGCGGGCGTAGCTACCGGTGAACCAGTACAAGCGGCATCCTGCGCCGCATGCCACTCCGCTAGTACCTACTCCGCCGTTTTGTCCTGCTCTGCCTCAGTGGGCAGGCTGGCAGTCTCGGCAAGTTCGATCAGGGTTGTTGTACCGATATCATCAGGAACCGACGTTACTAATATCTGATATTTAAGATTTAAAAATTGGCGATATTTTAGAAACAAGTGCACTGTACACAAAACCCTTGGCTATTGTGCACTATGTAAGAGATCAGTACAGTCAGTCATTTATTATACAGGTCAAATATAAACATGGTAGTTGGTTTTCGTGGATTGCGGACGTGTTTTCGGCTGCTCTCCACTTTTCGTTGACCACACACTTTGTTTTTTTACGTTGGCCTTTCAATAGTTTGTAGTTTGTTTAGTGTAGTTTTGGCTTTGTTTCGTGGTTTTTGGTTTTCGTAGGTGCGTGGCTTGCCACACCCCTAGCTGTCATGGCGGTTCGCCGTGACAGCAAAATCGTATTGTTGAGTTTTTCGGGGGAGGCTAAGGTCGTCCCCGGACAAGTTTTTTCAGTTTTGCGTTCTGTTGGTTTAAAGGTCCCTGGAGAGGTTGACGCGCTTTAGCGTAAACCTCTCCGGGGTATCAATTATTTTTATGTTAGATTCACCTCGGAGGCTGCCCGCGTCCAAAGGGGGCCATGTGTTGGAGGGAGTTGGGGGACTGAAGGTCACACCGTCCCAGCAAGCAAGCCGAAGTCGGCCCGACTGCGGCCCGGCTTCGGCACCGAAGTCGGCCCGACGGCGGCTGCCGCCGGCGGGCCGACGGCAAATTAGCGGCCCTGGGGTGGCACGCCGCCGGACCGCCCGCAATTCGAGGCTCGTCCACAGTCGAATACTGAGTGTATTTAAATTATGTTTCTTCCATTTATACTTTAATTTTCTACTGAGGCCCCGCTGTAATAGTCAAATGGATTATTTTCAAAAATTGTGACAGTTGATGAAATACGGAATTCGCATTACATTTCCAGCTGGAAACTAGTCACTGCATGCATGTGTGTAGATTTAAGTGGGTCATTTTCGAAAAGTGTTATTAATTGAATATCCAGAAAGACTGTAGGGGACGGCAAAACTTTTAGAAGTGTGTATTCCAGATGTAACGACAGTAGAGTGAAACCCAAAATTTTAATA
Organism: Apostichopus californicus; assembly: GCA_020650975.1. NCBI lineage: Eukaryota > Metazoa > Echinodermata > Holothuroidea > Aspidochirotida > Stichopodidae > Apostichopus > Apostichopus californicus. The sequence continues at coordinate 10,641 of JAIPMN010271668.1, forward strand.
AAAACATAAGACAAGGTGCATTGACATAACATTGTCACAATATATTTATTTAATGCATTTTCCTTTAATTACCAGATGTTTTAGCCATTTATGAACAATTAACTTAAATTATTTGATAAAGCCACAAAATGAAGGAAAAGAGTGAAGCAGATTTATGAAAACACTTGCCATCATAATATGAAATGAAGACGCACAGGGTGCGCCGAAATAGAAACAGTGTAGAAAGGAACAATATACGTTACGCGTTCCTTCCATTTTTGGCTTAATTATACTGTTGACCATCACAAAGCTGTTTCAACAAGAATAAAGCAAAACCAGTACTTTATATGTGGACTTTGCAACCGGATTGGAAGAAACGCTGGACAGATGATATGAGAAAACCTGTT
>JAIPMN010271699.1:0-15917 GCA_020650975.1 Apostichopus californicus
TATATAAATTATATATTAACCATTACAAGAAAACGTTATGTTAAGACTTTCAAAGATAATTTAAACTTTGTAAAGAAACTTCAAAATGAAAACAAATAAACATTTATGTCCGAAGGCAGACTCGTTGTTGTGAAAAACAAGCCAATGTATAGCATCCCATACTGGTGATCTCGCTAGTTTTTCAAGATCGCCCAGGTTTTGGCTCGAATCTGCAGATCTCACAATCATACTCTATTGAATGCCGGCTTACAACTGATCATACGAATGAGCTTTGCTATTATTTATACACTAAATCCTAATTGATAGAAGGGAAAACTAAAGTCAACATGAAGTCTCCTTTACATGCCATCTCGGAGATATGTCTCATTTGAGTATTCGAGTTTTAAAAAGTAAGTTCTTATTTGCTTTTCAGATCTATGGATGAAGGTGAGACATTGAGCGTCAGTCGTATATATGCGTGTGTTTGCTTGCCATTGAAGGAGGCAATACCTACTTCATATACCCCACCACCCCCCGCCCCCATCTTACAGAAAATGACATTACCGAGACATGTAGCCTTCGTATCGAGTAGTATTATGTAATATGAAGTAAAGCTAACGTTAATGTTAAACACATTAACGTCAAAGGACGGTCTATATCATAAAGGTATTGATTATTGTAGACAATATAATAGGTAGAGATTCAAAAGCACACATTCAAGTCTCAGTATTACATAGTTATTATGAATCCCCATCGCCACACAAAACCAACCACCTCGTCTTGCTGATTTCACTTTTAAGAGGGGTCCAACCCAGGAAAATATTGCATACATGTACATATAATAGCCTGTTCTATAAGATATTCATTGAACCAAGACTGGTTAACTTTTATCAATTGAGCAGCGACAACATACGCCAATGTCTGATCATGACTCTATACAGAGCACGTACAATATTTTGTTGAAGATTCATAATTATGAGAACATAAGTGCTATTGCTAGATACTATTGTTGTGGGTGTACAAAACCATAATGCGAATGCTGATGACTCGAGCAGGTCGGTCGTTGTTTTTGTTATTGTTATTCTGCATATAACGTTCTTTAGTGTTTGGCTTACGTTTTTACTCTCAATGTTGAAATTGAATTATTCTCATAAACGCAATTACGATATAGCCGACATATCAAGCTCAAACACGGAAGAAACCATGGAGTTCAATTTGAAACCGGCAACATAAATCCCCGCACTCAGTATATCGGATATACGTCGAACTAACAGATCATGTTCATAGAACCTTATGGTCACAAAGACCTCAGTTCATGCACTGAGCTGAAATATTGGCTTACATAGGATTGGGCCTTCAAATATTCATATATATATATACGCAATAGGCAAACAATGTTTAGGTATTAAACTTAATTTATAGTCATTCTTTCTAATATATCGACCAAGTTCAGATGATATGATCTTTGTGATAAATACATGCATGGCACAATTTTGACGTTATAAATATTTCCTTCGTAGTTCGTGGTCTTTCTTTGTTTATTGCAATATTGTTCATTTGTTTACCGCATGACAATCGAGTTCACCGTGCGTATACTGGTGGGCCTCCCTCATATAGAATAATGTTTATCTACCGACTTATACCTTGGACCTATTATAAATCATACGGTATATCACTATACACCTATCAAAAGACAAACAATATAGCTCAAACAAATATCCTACGTAATTTAGTGTTAGTCATAGATACGTTGTCGTTACGAGAGCAATGTGATTGTACCGCAGGCAATCTTGATGAATGTTGGTTATGTGCATTATTATCATTTGTAATTGTTTCGGTGATCTATAGTTAGCAATTGCCGGCAATGGAGTACCCAAAAAGACGATTGTAACACAATCTTGTTAATCAAGAGAAGTGTTTGAATAGTTATTACAATGGATTCGGAAGCCTTGGACAAAAGAAACTTGGATGGTGCTTTAAAAGTGGTAGGATCTTTTGGACGTTTTCACAAAGCTCTGCTTTTGTTAAACGTATGTTTCAATTTTATAACACCGTGGCTAACTCAGGTCATAACATTCATTGGTGAGACACCACAGCATGTTTGCAAACCGCGTATCGGCGACAACGAAACTCGCTATGATGAACCTGTGTTTGGTAGCACTGTTTCACCTGAGCTCTTAACTTGTGAGCGTTATGTTGATCCTGTTTGGCGAAATGAGACTGAAGAATGCACAGATGGATGGTGGTATAGCAATGAAACTTACGGCGAAACGATTGTTACAGAGGTGAGTGGAACCACGTGTCTACTATCAATTTTGTGTTATAAATGATGAGAACATTGTCTTTCGAAATCTAGCTTAAGGATTGCTTGGACTGATGTAGTACTGCTGTAGTGGGCAGTTTCAGCACCGAAAAGTCCCAAGTGGGGTGAGGGGGTTGTTAGCAAACAAGTTGGAGCAAGCATCTTGGAAGTGGATGCACCTGTATAAAATGTTGCACCATACGAGCAAACTTGGGGCGCAAAACAATCATAATTGCACTCACTCACCTCCCTTTGAATAGCACAACTGGCTATGGATTTTGGTTACATCAAAAAGCTTTACCGAACTAGTTGGAACAACATCGAATTGAAAACGTGGATAAGTGTACTCACATTTCAGTATGCACATTACGGAAGAGTAACATATATAATATAAGTATGACATCACAATGTAAATACAATCTTATACGATGGTGAAAATCACATTAAAGGTTCAATCAGATACATTTCGTTATATTTTTGTACTATTTCATAAAATGTCTGTAAACTTTTTTCCAGTAAAAAACAAAGCGTTGCTTAATTTCTTAATACATTTCGCAAGCTGAGCTAAAGGTTTCTTTATTCTATTAAGGCTGAGCACATTGTTCAAAGAGAAACATATTTCAAACTTGTTATCATTCATTTCCTTCAGTTTGACTTGGTGTGTTCAAAGAAAGGGCTGGCCGATTTGGCGCAATCCAGTATGATGCTTGGAGGAGCCTTCGGATCAATCATTGCTGGATTAATTGCTAATCACATTGGCAGACGACCTGTTATCATATGTTCGCTGGCTATTTTTGTGGTCAGCGGATGTGCTCTAATATTCTCGCCAAACATATCAGTATTTATAGCGTTATTCACAATCTACGGAGCAACGCAACCTGTAAGTTCTACGGATTATGCTACAAATAGACAATTTGTTTATATGAATGTTCAAAAGTATAAATTAACAGGGTAATATTAGGAATTTCGATTTACAGTTCAGATCTAGTTTATCGTAATATATATCGATCATTTATCATCTGTGGAGACATATATTTAGCAAGTGAAATTCACAGGAATACTCGTCAGTATGTTACAACTATTTTCCTCCACCGATGCTCATCCAAACAATTGAACATGTTGAGAGTTACGAAAATGGTTACCGTAGTTTTACTTTAGTTGATGAAGGCAGTAATACGCTTGCTAATAAGGTATTGCGTTATATATTTTTTGAAGGGCAGATGGGGATAAATACAACATTCACTCTTCACTATAATTGTTTTGAATGCAGGGATTCTGGTCCAACTGCCACATACTTTTATTGGAGTACTTAGTTCCAAGCAAACGTTCAACGATATCGGCATTCCCGCCATTTTTCCAGTCGTTTGGTTCCGTATTACTTGCGGTGCTTGCATATTTTGTTCGAGACTGGCGTTATTTACAAGCTGTGCTGATTTCTCCTGCAGTTGTGTTGTTTTTGGTCGTTTGGTAAGTATAAGTAAACTTACGCGTTCTTTGCTTTTCAAAGAAACCATCAGGAATATCTTGCTTGATATTTTTGTACACGCCACAGTTTATGTACTAGAGCTTAGATTTACGCTTTCCGTAGGAAGAAAGGACAATAAAGACTACGAATCCAGTTTTTCCGAGAACGAGATAAATTCATATCCAAAGTATTCCAAGTCAGAGACACTGAGGTCTAAACTACCATACCTAATAGCTTGAGAACAGTTTGGTCATAAACAGTCGAGCTTTATAAGTACTGTCAGTTTTCACTAGATAACATAATTTTACACACTGTTTTACATACTCACACACTTCTCTTTCTTAACTTTGAAGGTTAATACCTGAATCAGCGAGATGGCATCTATCGAGAGGAAAGCTTGATAAGAGTGAGGATGTTCTGAAACGAATTGCAGTTATTAACGGAAAAAATAATCAGGGTCCATACCTACGTGAATATGTCTCAAATGAGGATATTATTGGCAAACTACCAAGTGATACAAATGTACCGCAAAGAAAAAAATCAGAAAGTATAGTACATACAAAAAATGGAGCGGAGACATATGACGTAGCAAATGTTCATACCAACCAAGGATTTTCTACAGCTCCAGACAACGAGGTGCCCTTCCCCTCTGAAAGCCGTACAGACCAAAGCCAAATAGATGATGGAGTATCTGCAAATCATATACGAATATATCAAGAAAGTGAATCTAAGTTAGTCCAAGATGATAAGACCAATGATTCTTGTGAGAGCAAAATACCTACGATATCTGAAAAAGTAAATGCGGCCTCTTGCGACAGTGACAGCGGAGACTTACGAACGTCAAAGAGAAGCATTTTAGATGTGCTTAAACCACCAGTGCTATATATAACCCTATCCATTTGTACGATTAGGTACGTTTATCACCGACAAGGTTGATTTTGCCTTCTTTTTGTGAAAACTTGCTTTAAACCCCAATTTCCTCCTTGTCTTAAATGAACATTTCTCCAACTCTATGCCTAAACTGACGAATCTTCGAAGTCATTACCAACAATGGTATCATGCAGTCATTTTCGTTACTTTTTTATTTACAGTGAAAGTGTAAGTTAAGTTTTCCTTCAGTGTTTATACTTTTAATTCCGACGTCTTTCTAAAGTAGTAAAAGATGTAGAGGCAACTTAATATCTACGCAGTACAAATTATTAAGCCCCATGCCGCATTGCTAATTGCTCACCAACTTTGGATATTAATTGCTGCGATTTGAAACTTTATTTCATTAAAACATGGAATGCTCATTACACAAGTGGCAGGACTTCTAAATTAAACGCACTTTACGGGAGGTAATTCATTGAAAACTTCAACAGAAATAATGAAAAAGAGAGCAAATAGCTGTTCATTCCAAAGAAATACAAAAAATATCCGATATACCGAGAAGTTTATTTGTATGTTTTTGTTTGTTAATCGTAGGTAGATACTTGATTGACTTACGGAATGAAATTCCTCAACCCGTAGTTAGCATTCCATCTTGTTGTAAAGTGAATTGAGTGATAAGGCTAGAGAGTACGTCATTAAGTATTCTTCAATATAAAAGGAGATGTGGGAGTTCATGTGGGTATTGGATACTTCGTTTTCTCCGTCTCGAACACCGCCCTAGTGTGTGGCTTAGACCAGTTAATTCTCCACAAACGCACATTTGACTGGAAAACTGCAAAACGCTATTTTATGGCATTGCCCAATCAGAAGAATGATATTGTGTTAATAAACGTCTCAAGTTAACTGTATGCATTATACTGTCGCAGTTAGAGGTTATAGCACTTTAAATTTAGTTAGGCGAGTTAGTGAAACGTAGAGAAATGGTTATAGTTAATTAGAATAAAATCAGAATTTTCAATAAACTGACATTATTACATGACATTGAGAAATACTCAATATGTGCAACATTAACGTATTTCCTGACTGAAATATATTTCCTTTTAGTTTGTGATATACTTTAACTCTATCATTTTTCGGCAGGACTGTATACTTGGTGGTGTACTTTGGTTTTGTTCTTAATACTGGGAATCTCGCCGGAAACCCTTACCTGAACTTTATTATTGGCGGATTAATTGAAATACCAGCAAGAATCATCCCAGTCTTTTTGATAAAAAGGTATTGACGTTTTGAATACGTTAAACAATACAATTTATTTGTGTTTATATATATGACAGCGTTAAGGATCTACGGTGTGTGTGTAACCATGTTAGTGCTATATAGTAACAGGTAGGCCTACACATAGTAACAAGTCAGTGACATATATCATCAGTATGTATCTAATACCATAACGAACTATAATTACTTTATGTTGTCTTCGTTCCTTTCGGTAAGAGAACATTGTGTAATAAAAGAGGGACGTCTCTCGTATTGTATACGTAATATAGCAAAATGTGCTACATGACCATAGTAGACAAAACACACACGTACCAAAAGATATTTATGAAGATAAGGTATATATAATAGTCATAAGGTGATGCAAGTACTCCTCTGTTGTTAATCTTTCCCATCGTTATGGTTTTCATTTAGTTTTTAAAACTCTAATTACAGTAGAAATTTATTACTGAATACATTTCCAATATGTATATAATAACATATATTATAATGAAAATGTTGTATTCAGAATATATTTAGTTTTAAAGTTTAGTCCCACAAGATTGCCCGAATAATTAAGCAAATTGGATTGAATCTCGTCACATCTCTAATCAAAATATGGATCAGCAAAAAATAAATCCTTGTGTTTGAACAGATCTTCATTACTCTAATGGCTGTTAGATATATACGATCAAAACATTTCGTCAGAAATAAATACTAACAACATTTTTTTAAGAATTCACAATTGTCAAAAGGCAAAATATACACTGTCTTTTTGTCACACATCTACTATTAAACTTGACACTTTATTATCTTCTTTATGACAGTGCCCCATCTTCTACAAATCTCCTTTCAAACTTCGCTCTATATTTGTATACAGAAAAGCAGCACTTTATATAATGTATTAAAACGTATGTAAAGGTAGGACATTTGGGGAAAAAAACCCTTTCACCTGATCATGTGTAGTATCTACTCCCTTTCCAAATGACTCGTGATTCTCACTTGACCTAACAATTTCATAACCATACGGTTAAAGTTTGGATGTAAGGGTCTGGGGTTGAGAGTGGATCACTGAAATTGTTGGGTTTCCTCCTCAGGTTCTGTTTTGTTAAAACTATAATTTAAATGTTTTTGTAATATTAACGATTTTGTGTTTCTATCTCATTAGACTCGGCGTCAGATTTATAGCATCTATCTTCTTCTTTTTGAGTGCTGTGACATTGGTAGTGATAATCCTGCTGCCAGAAGAGACAAGTTAGTGAACTGACTTAACTTCAACACATGTAACTGTCTTTAACAACTTGGGGACTAAAAGTGACACTTATAGAGAATTTCATTTATAAGACAAACACGAATCTCGCTGTTAAACAAACATTGTTGCAAAAATTGAATTAAGGGGAAAACCATAAGGTTTTTGTCATCAAAGTTAGGAAATGTGCATTATTTGGTTGATCGTCTCCACATGGATCAATAGTGAGGGCTTAAAATGATCTTTGAGTCCATTTTTCTATTTGAAATACGATCACTTATAGAATAATATTCCTCAATGGGAAATATACAACAGTAAATATTTATTACAATATATATAGTTATGTGTAAATGCTCAGGACACAAGTGGTCTTTGTGTTATAAAGTAGCTATTAGAGTTTCAAAGTTTCTTTTTATTGGGGGGGGGGGGACCTTGCTTGGTGTCAGCCTTATGGCTAAAACAAATTGTCACCATTGTCGTATATTTGGGAACCAATTTGTATGACAAACATTATTTTGGCAACCCAATCTCAAATTTAAAATCCAGAATTACAATATTGCTGTATTTAACACGTTAAATGAGATGTTTTCTATTTGTTATTTCTAGGTGACGGAAAAAGTCTAGGAACAGTTATAACAGCTGTTTCTTTGTTTGGCCGGTTTTTGGTGACGGTTACAAATGCTCCTTGCCTCTTGCTGCCGATGGAGCTGTTTCCAACAACCGTGAGGTGATATTTGTTTAGAATAATGTTCTTTTGCATATAATTATTGTCCGATAAAGCTATATGGGACAATATAAAGTTTTTTTCGCAATACGATTATCGTTCAAGAACAGCCCCCTGCCACTTCACTTCTATGTGCGTCGTTGTTTTTCTACAGAACTCTTGGAACTGGATTAGCGCAATTCTTTGGTCGGTTTGGTGGATTTCTTGCACCACTTATGTTATATCTTGTGAGTAGTATTTTTCTATAAGACGACAGAAACAAAGAGTTACATAGTATTACAAATTACATATCAGCATTAATATGACATCATCGAGCCACATGTGCTTCTACCTTGAAAATATGGAGGGAAAAAAGACTGAGCAAGATTCGTTTGGAGCAGTTGTTCATCAGATATTACTTATTTGAGCTAAATATGATAGCGGGGTTTGTGTTTCCCTTTAAAAATGTCTCACAGTTCTTTGAATAGTTTTGTATATTACCACAACATGCTATAACGCTACATGTATACCCAAAACAAACACGTTTGATCAATTATTTGACAGGAACAGTAAGCACATTAGGTTGTGCATATTTGGTTGAGTTTTTACTTACACTAACAGTAAAGTTTGTATCTCACGTTGATAACAAAATAAAATGATGTTCCGGAAGCTTAAACAAATTAACATGGGTGTATAGTCGTGAAGGACACGGGGCTTAACATTTAGTTCAGATAATAATGCGGCACCATCTGCCCAATTTCTATTGTAAACAGATGATAAAGCTTGCATCTACTATCTGACCCAGACCTAGATCCCAATAACTTTTATCTGATTGGTTACGGACTTAACTAGAACTTTCGTAAAAGCAAATCCTCATTGCTTTTGTTTTTGCAGGATAATATCTTCCCTGGATTTTCATTGATCGCAATGGCCGTGAGCTCCCTAACAGCATCAATTCTAGCATTCCTGCTACCAGAGACCCTCAATAAACCACAACCTGAGACGCCAGAAGACCTTAAAAGGCTAATGAGGAAAAAACAGCGTATTATACCATCTACTAAGTCCAAACCCATAGATCAAACGAAATAATCTTAACCAGCGGTGTTGACAGCATTTTAAAGGTGGAGAGGAAAGGGGAAAATTGTAATATTCCCCCATGACTGAGCGATATAGACAGACGCGAAGGATTGTTATAACTGAGGGGTGTGGCCCTGGGGTCGTTGAAACTATATGAAGGGCTGTGGCAGTCTCTATCTGCAATACAAAATAGACGTTAAATGCTGAATTCTGAGGCATGTTTAGACTGTAAGTTTGATCTAAACTTAGCTCTAAACGACAAGTTTTGCTTGGAAATGGATTATCTTCCTATGTGCTGGAAAATGGAGTGTATGTACAATACATTTAACAAATCCCCAGGCTGAACATTTTATTCCCGACTGACAATGGAAGATGGGGACCATGCCCCCCTTTTCCCCTCCACCAGTGCGCACGTCACTGATCTCAACTAATCTCACAACTGACAACCGAAAGCAGTCATCCACCAAAGCTATATGCTTGTTACTTCTTGCATCATCAAATAGAAAAGCTATTTATTTTTATTAATTTTTAGTTTGTTTAATTTCTTTCTATACAATGTATAAGGTGCACTTAAAATGGCACCTATCAGTAAATAGCTAAGGTGATTACCCCATTCCATTCCAAGTACACCCTCTTCCTCTTTTCGTAAACACATTTGCAGAACCTACTGAGTCAGGCGCGGATTGCGTCTGGCGGTACACACCCAATTTTCTTGTTCAATCATCCTCTACATAAACGAAAAGCAGTTAACAGCACAACCTTACGGGTAAATCTAATTATATATCAAATTTTTAGCTTCATGTGGGATTACAAAGTAAATGTGATTTGTGAGCCCTGGAAATCCGCCATGTGGGATTAAGGAATGGGTTCCTGGTAGCTTTGAGTAGACGCTACGTTTGGCGGGTCCTGCCCTGGGTTGATGACATGTTAGGATACGAAACCAATAAATGACAGATTTACCCCTCCAAAAAAGATGATAGATGATAAACAGTTCCGCTCGGTTTCAAGATGATTTATTCCCTCTTTCTAAATCATATTCAATCAAGCGATAATTATGTAGCCGGTACTTAATTACAAATCATTCTGAGACTTTCTAATTCGAGTGATAATTCAGAGCGTATACGGTATTAGATAAGTATCAGCCTTGTATTTTGGGGAGACTACTTTGATAAGAGGTTGTATTCGAACTGTTGATCCAATGACAGCACACTTCCAATCACAAGCGGAGTCAATATATTTCCAAGAAAAGCACCCGCGTACAAGCGTGCCGTCTACAAATGAACACCTGTGGATACAATCTCATTGTTCTGGAAAAGTTAAATGTAGGTCACTAAGAAACAATTACTAACTTTTTTTCTACATATTTGAGCGTGAGAATTAACGAGTAGATACGCTCCCAGGTATATTACATCTGGGGACTATCTCTTGAGCTGCAACGAGGGTAGTAAAGGAGCTTGCAGGATAAATTATTTGCATTCCATAATAATACATAACACTGACGATGCCTCTGAATGAAATATTTGATATTTACTTTATTTCTGAGGGAGGACTTACAAAAAAAAAGATATATGTGATTGTATTCTCAGCATTTCGTCCCTAGACATGTTTTCTTATCATTATTTACTAATGTGTAAAAGTAAGTTGGCCTGACGTTTCGATCCTAGCAGGATCTTCTTCAAAGGCTAAATGACAAGTAACAGTAACAGACGGGACAAAAACACGCACAGAATACAGACAGGTTAATGAGCATGGTAAACACAAAGAGATAGATGTAAGGGGATTAGTGGACATAGCTCTCTTCCACTCTTTTTTCTCCACACCTTTCTGTCCTTGTCCTTCTCCAGTTTATTCCCTCTCCCCTTCCCTTAATCCTCTCTTTGTCCCTCCACTGTTTATCTCCTACCTCTCCTCTTCCCCTGTTGGTTTCTCTCTTTCTTCTCTCCATCCCTTGTCCACTAATTCCATTACATCTATCTCTTTGTGTTTACCATGCTCATTAACCTGTCTGTATTCTGTGCGTGTTTTTGTCCCGTCTGTTACTGTTACTTGTCATTTAGCCTTTGAAGAAGATCCTGCTAGGATCGAAACGTCAGGCCAACTTACTTTTACACATTCTCCTACACAGGCTCTCTAGTGGATAAGCAGTTTGGTAACAGTTTTATTTTATTTTCATTATTTACTCAAATAAAAGCAAATTATAAACTTTAAAGTTTACATATATACATGAATAACACTTTGAGCATATAGTGGAAATGGAAAAGGTAGCAATTGGATAAAAAATACCCATTATAGGCTCAACAAACTTCTTCTGGGAAGAGACCAACCGGTGTTCTACCCCTCGCTTTTTGGATATTTACTTTATTTCTGAGGGAGGACTTACAAAAAAGATAAATGTGATTGTATTCTCAGCATTTCGTCCCTAGACATGTTTTCTTATCATTATTTACCAAAATAAAAGCAAATTATAAACTTCAAACTTTACATATATACATGAATAACACTTTGAGCATATAGTGAAAAATGGAAAAGGTAGCAATTGGATAAAAAAAAATACCCATTATAGGCTCTTCAAACTTCTTCTGGGAAGACCCACCGGTTTTCTACCCCTCGCTTCTTAGTAGCTATATACGTATCTGATCTACGGTTTGGAAGGAATTTAACATCATGTGTTCTATCATAAAGACCAAAGGTACAAGCAATAAAACTGGAAATAAACGTTTTTATTACAAGTGCTATTCAAAAAGTTCTTTATCATTTCAAACTTCTTTATTTACCATTTGATAAACATGATTGTATTGTTATAACTTGCAGTGCTGGTATTCTGACTCGAGTAGCATTTCTTTAGACAATGAAAGATTGACAATGAAGAAGACCTTAGATTGCGACCTGTGTGTTTACTTTTCGCTCTCCATAACCACTCTTCTTAGTCATATAATTCAAACGGGTAAAAGCCGCCTTCTATAGTGGAGGGATTGGAGGGATTGTATGACGGCGTTGGAAGCTATCGAAAAACGGGGTTACATTAAACCAGCGGGGTTGGGATCTTCTCAAGGCGACGCTATTATGCATAAATCATCTGAACGTAGAAGTATGAATCAATTTGGATTTCTACTAAACATTATTGATGAAATAACGTCTTTAACAGTATCGAGTGATACCATGAATAATCTGTATTGCCGTTTATTTTTTCCGTCCCGATATGGGAACATTTTTGTTACTTCTTATAGAGAGATTAATAAAATTACACGCAATGAAATATATGCAAGTTTGTTTACTCGATAATTGTGTTCATTCATGAAAGCGCTTTATCTTTGAGACAGACTACAAATGAGTATTTTCGTTGTCGTGGCCGTCTTCAGGCTGTTGCTTTCTTGATTTCATGATAAGCCTCAAATCGGCTACAGTTTGTGGTTGTGCAGTTTTACGCGTATCGGGTAAAGTTAGGACCAGGAGTGCGGATATCAACGACATAGCAGCCATTGCAATAGATGAGAAGAAAGGAACAAAGGCATCCTGAAACGAAATTGAAAGGACGATATGATAATATCTAGTAAAATTAACGAATACGTGTCGGTTCTATATTAGTATGATTATCCACGTGTATGATCGTGAAATGTGGGAAACGCAATTTTTTATAGTTTTTCCCATCAGTTAAAATTATAGGGACTGTTTTCTTTAATGTTGGTAAGTTATATGAATTTAACAATTTCAATATTTCAATATTGAAATCAATCATTGAATCGAGTCTAGTCAGTGGAAAGTTTGAATCGTTAAGGTGTTGAGATCTTTTGAACAAATTTGCTGTAATTTATCCTCTTTTCTTTATTGTTTTTGTTAAAGCGATGACATTGTGATGAGAGCGTGATAATCATTTTGTTGCAATGTGATAATGGACGAGATTAATAAAGTGATTAATGTTGATTACCTTTTGCTACAAATTGTTGTAGTGATGACTTTCAAAGCGTAATTTATCGTTTATCTTGCAGCAAAATATTCCATCGGTCTTATATATTGATATTAATGCAATATATAAATAATCATTTTATCATTTTGCAGCAAAATGTTGAATTCATCACTTATTGATTTCAGAACAGTTCAATCTTATTTGTTTACAAATTGTAACATATTGAAAAAATAATGAATCATTTTCTTGAAAACTGCTACTATATTTTCAAAAAGATCATAACATTTTTATCGTAATCATCCTTGAGGCTTTTTCAATATTTCTCAATAATACCAAATGATGAATTTTCACTCTGCTGTACACGTCGTTTAAGTGTTTATTTAATTCACTTACCATATATAACATGAATGGTGCCGTTACACCGCCAATCCGCCCAATACTTAAAGTCAATCCATTCCCAGAGTTTCTGTGTAAAGAGAGATATCATGATCAACTTAAAAACAAATAAACATAAAAAACCTAATTACTAAAAATGTCTATATCAGCTTATCCGAGATCTTTTTCAAATCGCAGGCTCATGCATCTCACCTATCTATATAAAACATGACAACGGCGTCAAAGATGTATCTCTAATTATTATCATAATTTCAGTTACTAAATCCAAAGTTATTGGTTAGCTTGACAATTTGCAACAACTTGATGAAGTATATTTCATTATTTGTCATTGAACTGCCAGGTGACGAAATTATTGGTTATCCAATTTCATCAAACTCAAGAGTTTTTGCAGCGCATTGATAAGTAAAATCGCTTCACGTACAACGTAGCCTATACGAAGGATACTTTGATATATCGTAATGCGAATGTTAGCAATTCTATGAGTGTTGTAAGTGTAAAATATGTACTTATATTGTGAGGAATTCATGATTTGCAACAGCATGAATACTCATATAATAAACTCGAGAGAGCAATTTATCACTTCATTGGACACGAGATAACAATGTTTTTGATTGAAAAATAATGTGGACTATTTATCTGTACTTTGTTGAGATATAAGTATCAGCATGTCAACATTTGTTTGGTATTCAAGTACTGCCATTCGTGAACAGTTGAACATCTTCGACATATTAACGTTTCGTATATTTCTCTATTCTTATTGGGGGAAATTTCCTTGAAAACTATATATTTACCTCACCGTGGTAGGGAACATTTCCACGGTTATTAACATTATACCCCCGAGAACTAACGTGATGAAAAATTTGCCAAGTAGAGAGATAGCAGTCCGTAGTACATCCAAATCAGTTCCGTTTTCTGTGCAATTAAAGAAAAAATGTATAGTTTCCAACAAATCAATGAACATATTGAATATGAAATAAATTCAAAAACATAAAAAAATGTCAATTTAAAGGACTGTACATAAAAAAAACAGGAAAAACATGTATACCGTGCCTTTCAAATTAAAGGTAATATTTTACTTTCACATGAGATAGAATACTGAATACCTGCATTACACTACACTTACTTGTTTCATTCGGTACAAAAACCAGTGATGTTAAGCCAAGGCCGCACGCAGTTAGAGCAAAGCTCATCAGGTAAGTACGTCGAGCCCTGCATTTAAATAAGTAAAATGAGAAGTAAAATGAGAAAACATCGACAGCCACACTTGAATCAATTACAGTTTTTATTGAATATGTTGTATATTTTGCCCAGTCAAATATGTACAGACTCAGAAATGTTGAAGCTGCACTGTAACAGACATATCATTTTCGGATTATTTTCTAAAAGAACACTGACAATCTACCAGTATTTCGTACGACGTCGTTCCAAATTCTAACGTGTCGTTATGTACTATATAACAAAGACATGATGCGATACCAATGTTCTACAGTCAACTTAACATCCTTCTGACGCAGATCAATAATTCCACGCACCCCCTCCCTCCCTCCCTCGCCCCTTCCATCCTTCCCCGGATGTATGGAAATTCCAGTTGGTTCTAAATGTGCGATTGACTTAACATAAGATTTTACCTTTTTGATCACCGTAGGCCTATATTTCAACCGCTCATATTAAGACAAAAATTCTCACCATTTATAAAAGAACGGCGACAATATTCTAGCGGGTATTTCGACAAGAGCGCTGTAAAAGAAATTCAAATAGGGATTTCCTGCTAATCGTCCTGTACTTAGTGCAAACCCATAGTACACCAAGGTGTAAGAAAACCTAGAGAAAGAAGATTAAAAGAAAGGATAAAAAGAAGAATTGAAATCATCTCCCTAACATTTAAGTTTCTTGGGAAAGTGCATGTATGTTGTGAATGCATAGCGACAATTAATTTAAAAAAAATTAAAAATTAAAAATTATCCTTGTAATATTAGTCTCTTGCAGGAGCGAATTCCTTTTGCTACCGACCCAGTGATCCAGCAAATGGCACCAGGGCATTGAAACAAGCAGTGAAGTTGATTCCTTGGATAAATCTAGCATATTTCACGCCTCTTAACTTGGCGTCGCTTCTATACCTTGTACGCGCCGCACACCGGTTTCGAGTTGGTAAGACGTTAGGCCAATTCACCCTACTATTTTGTAAGTACTGTGTTTACAATAAAATTCTATTTGGTCTCTGAATCAGTGGCGTCATGCCCATTGGGGCCCGGGGGGGGGGCACAGGCCCCCCAAATTTTGTCAAAGGTGTCATAAAATTTTGTCATAATTTAAAAAAAAAAGTGTTTTCGAAATCGAAAAGTAGACTAAATAGTCAATTGCTATGGTCGTTGCGGATTTTCCACACACCTCAAAGACGACACAAAGACATGTTGGAGAAGGGGATGTTCGACACATATCCAAACGTCGCTCGTGCCTACCAGCTAATTCTCACCCTGCCAGTCACTTCCTGCTCATGCGAGCGCAGCTTTTCGGCGTTAAAGTTTGTGAAGAATTCGTTGCGGACGAGCATGTCCCAAGCACGCATGAGTGACCTGATGGTGCTGGCCACGCACCCCGACCGCGCGGAAGCTTGCAAGCAGACTGCCATTGACTCATTTTGGAACCTAACTCAGCGACGTTGAATGAGAACAGTGTCAGCAACTGAATTTCTTGTAGGGCCTACGAGAAATGGGGCTTCTG
>JAIPMN010272764.1:0-19198 GCA_020650975.1 Apostichopus californicus
TAAGCATGAGAGCCCTATAGCCAATCAGCACTTGCCGATTCTTAGAAGTCTTTGAGCCTGAGGTATGTAGGCAGCCAGCCAAAATTTTGGGAAGGAGTGCTTGTGAAGTGATGTCTGCTCAGGTAGAGGGGAGAAAGTTCAGTGGTATTGTTTGAGAGAGTGGGTAAAATAGGATTTAAAGGGGAAAAATAGGAATTATAGCCAGTGGTGGGCCATAAAGTTTTGTGGGCCCTACATTTTTAAGCTCGAATAGGTATGAGCTTCTGCACCATTGGTGCTCTAGTTTATTATACATCACAACATGAAATCCAGTTGTTCATAAACAGGAGTGTCGTTGAAAATGTATATTTCGGAAGTGTAATGTAAGGTGGCATAGTGATTTGCTGTTATGTACATTTTACATTGTGTTTGGCTAGTTCTGCAATTTGTTTTTCAATATTCGGTCCAGAGTTTTGGGTACCCAGTACCGGACTGGGTAATGATAACGGGTACCCCGCCTACCCGATTCTGACTTATTTTTGGCTACCCGACTCGGGCATAGTGTTGTTTCTGTCTGACTTTTTGTTACTGTGCCGAAGTCTTTCAGTGTTATTGTTTTATGGCTTTTAGATCTAGATACACACTACCTTCTGCATTTCTTTTCATAACACAGTGTCGTCAGAGTGGGAAGACATACAGGGCCCCTCTTACAGCTAGAGTGCACTGGAGTAGTAGCTCTGGAGAGAGTGGCACGTGGGAGGGAATCCTTGGTGAAATCCCAATCATGGTTAAGGTAAGTACTAGAGCAGTTCATTGAGACAACTGAAAGTAAATTCCATGTACAGACAAGTGAAAAGAGGGCACTTTATAGTTTACATAGTTTAGCAGTGGCATAGGAAAGCACTTTTGAGTGGGGGGGCTGAAGACTGATGGCCGGCCTGGGGGAGGGGTATTTTTTTGCATTTCCAGGTGGCCTCAGATGCAATTTGGTGCAATATAGCACACTTCAACACCCACTCCATTTTGTAAATAATTTTGCATTTTCACCTGGCCTTAGATGCAATTTGGTGCTCCAAATGAGATTTTTTTCTCATTTGGAAATGAAAAAGGGGTTTGCTGACTTGCGGAGCGGGGGGGCGGAATGATACTTCCGCCCCACCATATTTTTCACTGGGGGGGCTGGCGCCCCCCCAGCCCCACCGGTTCCTACGCCCTTGTAGTTTAGTGTTCTTTTGCAATGGGTGTTTGCTCTCTAAATCATAACTTTTTTGGAAAGCTGTAAAAATGTTAAAATACAAACTGCATTACAGGTTAAGAAAAAGTGATACTTGAAAATACGCTCAAACCCCCAAATCTTAAGCAATAGCAACATGGTTGTGATGTCACAGATTCACTTTGTGTCCAGTTGTCAGATGGACCACATATCAATGGAACATTGTACAGATACCAAGCTATAGGTGTTGAAAAAATGACTTCAAAACACCTCAGAAGATTTCCAAATTCCTTACACTGAATAAAATATATTATTTTCAATCCACTCCTTATGCTGAAAGTTGACTAATACCCAGATTAGGGGTAAATGACTATAAGTACATAAAGGTGAGTACGCATCTCAATACTCTTCATGTGGTTAATTATGCTTTGCTGCCCTGGATAACACTCCATTATAAATAACAATATACTGTATTTAGTGACATTACATTTAGGTGAATGGCTTGAAGTATTGTTTCACTGTAATGGGTTGGAATGGGTTTGTGGAAACAGTACCCAATGATACAGGCCCTGAAATAATTTGTGACAGTCTGCACAATTTGAATACTTGACATTACAGCCAGGTTCATACTGTTACTGTATTTCAAATATCATTTTCTCTCAACTTGCAAACCAGATGTGTATATGCTTTTTGAAGTGTTTTTTTTGTTGCTATGATTGATGTGTCAAACCTCTGAACTATTCATATAAATGTTCATTAATTAATGTTATTGGATGACCATGGAAATACATGCATGGATTACAGTTAAATCATGGTTCTTCTTAAGAACTATTAACTGGAAAGTGAGTGAAGAGTTGTACACATCAAGTGGGTGTTATAGCTTCTTTTATCAATTTTGTGTGTCTGTAGCTGTGCCAAGTTAGCTCATTGCCTCATTTTGCTACACTAGAAGATTGTTCACATTCATCCATAGCTATTACTTAAATACCATTGTTCATTGCCCTGTTGATATATTCTGTTATTAATACTATTTTTGCCTTATGTAGAGCCTACATTGCAACCTTCATCAGCTGAGCCCTGTACAGTTGATTCAGAAGAAGGAAGAGGCAGAGGAGATGGGAGGTTATTTTATCATCAATGGTATCGAGAAATGTATCAGAATGCTAGTGACGCCAAGAAGAAATTATGTGAGCAACATCTAATATTACCTTCATATTTAAGGAATGAAATTTTACAATAACAATGTTTGTACATGTCCTGTCTATTCTGGAAAATCAATTTAAAATTTATTTTTCCTGTCGAGGAAAGTCACTGAGAATCTATGTGATACCACTAGCTGTTATGTACTGATGATTCTAGTATGCCTCAATGAAGTGTATATCATTTGCTATTGAAATTGACAGGTGAAATAGCAACATGTACAATAAGTAGGATCAGTTAAAAGGTCCAAGAACTCATTCAGTAAATTCAGTTAATGTCCTGGAAAGTCATGAGAAATTCAGGGAATTTTGTACAAACCCTGAATCAGTTCATTATTGTCTTGGATATTCAATTAACATATTGCAGACAGTTGTCTTTATCTTTACAATAGTGATTGTTAAACTAAGATTATCTGTATGGTGCAAGAAAATTCTTAATGATTGGACTGACGTCTGTCCCAATTAGATTCAACAACATGTACTCTGTATTTGTGATTGTTTATTTCTCCTAAATTGAAAGTGAAATATTCCACTGAAACAGTCTAAACCATGAAATACAAATGTTTTGTCATTTTGTGCTGTTTGGATTTTGTTAAGTGGATCCATCATAACCTCAGTGCATGGAAGGTTCACAGTTGTTACAGAAATTATTTTAGTATAACTATTACATCCTATATGGGAATTAATTCCTTTAGCAGTTGCTAAATATTAGTTTGTGGTCAGGCCCAGATGCTCATCCTTAGTATTGCAATAATTAACAGTTTTGGTAACATTTCAGATGTACTGAAGGGTGAATCATTGTAAAATAACGGTGCTTAGTACAGCAATTTTTTAGCAATACCTTAATGGATGACATTTGCTTGATATCACTGTTGATTACAGGACTGTGGATAAATTGCATAAGCACTGTTACAGTATGTATTGTTTAAACTGTACATGTTATCATTGCTCAACAATTCAGTTATACTATTGAGTCATATTAAAACTAATAATTACTGAAGGAGAGAGATAGTTTAACAAGCTTATAAATACTCCAAACTCATCAACATTCAATGATCACCCCTCTTGTTTTTCCTGTTTTCTGAAAACTGCCACTTGTTTAGATCACTGATCTGGAACACATGAAATTGCCTATTTTCCAGTTAAGGTGCTTTCCAGAATCCTGGCTTAAACCATTATAATACTCATCATATTTGCTCACTTAAAATTCTAGCTTTAACACAACCCTATATGTTTGAAACATGTTTTTTACCTTTTCATAGCCCACAGCTGTTCTAAGAGATAAATGGAAGTCAAGAGGGAAGTTCTACACAGAGTTTGGAGTGACAATGAACTGTGTCAGTAAAGATCAATCTAGATCTGTAAGTTTCCATGGCCAAAGTCCTTTATTTGGTTCATTTAGAACAATATTTGTTGAGTAGTCTGTAATTTCATCATAACATTGTAACTTTATTTGTTTATAATTCAATAAATATGTATTAAAATCTTTTATATATAACAATAATTGACAAAACAAACTTTTGCATTTCCTTTCTGTATTTTTGTATTACTTTATAAGGTAAGATGCATTACTAAGTTGTCAACAAGAAAGTTTCACTACAAATCAAGACAAACATTTCAGTATGATCCAATTTGGTAGGTCCCCAGCTCACCTAAATCAATTGAGATTTGCTTCAGGACAGTTAACCTTGGTGCCAGAGAATGACAATTATTCTTCTACATGTTATGTTTAAATGTGTTGACAACATGTGCTTGCTCTGTCATTCATCTTACTCCCTGTATAGTTTGAGTGTATATAAATGAAATTGTAATGAGTTTGAAAATCCAGAACAGTGAAAAAACTTCCAGTTCTGGATTTTACAACTCGCTACATTTTCCTTTTGTCGTTTATTTCCATTTCATTTAACGGATTCTGTTCAAAGGATCTCTTTTGAGATCCGGCTTTCAGGAATCACAAATTATTTCGAAATGGTTACAGTAGCATCATGTTTGATCTCTAGAGTAAGGCAAAATAAGTCACTAAAACAGAACTAGTATTGTTCGATACTGCAGGTGACAAACGCTACAGTGGAATTACGACCTTCCTTACCGGTTTGGAACCTCTGGACATACAATCAACGTCCACTGCCTAGTTGGTTAGGGTGTCCGCATATAAAGCGGGTAGCCTGAGTTTGAATCCAGGTGGAGGCTATGTATTTGTATATGGTAACCTATAGCATGTTGTAACTCTGTTTGAATCATCAGTAGCTTCTGTTTATTTGACAGACACTTATCCTTCATTACCTCAGCAATGGTACCGCAGTCTTGAGTTTCATTCATCGAAAAGAGATCTTCTTTATTCCAATAATGATAGTTTTAAAGGTTGGTACGATTCCATTTATAAAGATGTGAAATTTTGGTGATGAGTTATATAGTGGTATTCTATTACATGATATTTCACCAAGTTATTGCAACGTGGAATATTTCCCAATCAGTTGCACTTCTTTTTCACTTCTTCATTTTGCACAGCAGTTTCAAGCTTTTGTATTGTAGCACTGCAACATGTCAGTTATTTGTGTAGCTTTTTAGATATCTTTGCATAGTATTAGGCTAAACGATATCAGAGTCTTGTTATGTCTATTGTTGCTGTTGAGAGTGCTGATATCATCATGCTTGATTGATGTGAATTTCTTCAAATAGGATCTCTTCTATACTTCAACAACATGCCCTTCTGCTGGAGAGAGGGGCATAAAGCAATTACAAGTTCCACCTGGAATATAAGATTCTCCATCATTGTGGTCCAGTTTCAATCAGTTAAGGTTCTTATTTAGTCCACCAAGTACTACCTAGAACAAGAAATTATTCAAATTTTGCAAAATGACCACACCAAACATTACATAAACATTGGGTACATACCATTTTCTATATTGGATTTAACCATTAATATGTTCAAATTAAGACGATATGGCTATCTGGAACATATGTACCCTTTTAGTTAAAGGAAACACAAACCCATCTATCATTAATGGTCTATGTGGTAGAGATAAATGTCAGGAACAACTTCCCCAAACAGCTAAGAAAAATCATATTCCGATTTGGCCAATATCACAGATTTAGTGTTTGTTCACAGACAAGACTGAAGACTTGATCAAGTGTTGACATCATCCAGCCATGTGTTTCAATTACTTTGTTTAGTACAATATTTATTGGCTATAATGGAGATAGGTTTCATATGCTGAATCTAAAATAGTGAACCTCTTAATATGACCTAATAATGTCTTTGGTTCAGGGTCAACCTCTTTACCTTCTACCGTGAATAGATAAAGTGCAAGTAAAAGGTTTCAGATCCTAGCAGCTCTATGACATTACAGATTTAAAAACAATAACAGCTACTTGACAAGATTTAAACTAGGATATCTCCTAAACAGAACAAGATATTTCTTAGCTATTTGGGAGAATTGTTCTTCACAAAGATCTCGTTCATATAAACCAAAGATGGTGGTTGGATTTGTGTTCCCTTTAAGACTGAAGGTAATCTTATTATGTCCTGGTACTGCATTTCTTGATCAGAATCATGCAATGTTACAACCAAACACTTAAAATGATAAGTTGATGATACTAATAGTGCTATTTGTTTCATTTGTAGTCTTTATTTTGACTGAAGGTAATCATATTATGTCTTGGTACTGCATTTCTTGATCAGAATCATGCAATGTTACAACCAAACACTTCATATCATAAGTTGATGATACTAATAGTGCTATTTGTTTCATTTGTAGTCTTTATTTGACTGAAGGTAATCTTATTATGTCTTGGTACTGCATTACTTGATCAGAATCATGATGCAATGCTACAACCAAACACTTCATATCATAAGTTGATGATACTACTTGTGCTATTTGTTTCATTTGTAGTCTTTATTTGATGCCAATGATGAGCAGATGTACGCAGACCTGATTAGGGGTAGAGAAGAGGACACATATTTTGTTGGGTAAGAGACAGTGTAAGACCATATAACAGAACTTCTGGGTAAGAGACAGTGTAAGACCATATAACAAAACTTCTGGGTAAGAGACGGTGTAAGACCATATAACAGAACTTCTGGGTAAGAGACAGTGTAAGACCATATAACAGAACTTATAGGTATCAGACAGTGTAAGACCATATAACAGAACTTATAGGTAAGAGACAGTGTAAGACCATATAACAGAACTTCTGGGTAAAAGACAGTGTAAGACCATATAACAGAACTTCAATTCAAAAATAAACTTGGCAGAGTCAATATGTCTAGATGATTGCAGCAAATAAAAGTAAATCAGTTCAATATAGTCTATCATTTTTGACATTAATATGAATCCCCAAGGAAAAGACATTCTGTGTTATCATTGTTTGCACAACTGAAATGTGACAGTGCTGAAATTTACCATTGATGTGCAGGTGGCACAGAGAATTGAATGTATTATTCAACATCTGTGATAGTTATAACACAGCATTGCTTATGGTGTTCTTGAAGTTACACCTGTTCCACAATGACCAATCAGCTCAAATATCATAATGTTCAATAGATTTCTAGACCAGTTTGTTCAAATGTTTTCTGCTTTGTCTATACTTTTTAAATGGTTAATTATTAGTGCAAAGTGTAGCAGATGTTGTAATGAAATCTCAAGTATTTACTTTCTTTATGTGTTAATCTGTACACTGACACACATTGTACAATCATCTGACCCGTGTATATATATTTGCTCTCTGTGAGTGGCAGTTTGAATATATGTTGCCATCTTGTTTGTTTGTTTTGGTCTCAAATTACCACAGATGTGTTTCCAGATAAAGATGAAATAGAAACATGAATTGGGGGAATGGGATGGTTTATATTCCTCCAGTACTTTCTCCTCAGTTAAGTCTATCGGAAGAAAATTAGATTTTCATTTCGGATGCACACTGTTCAGTCTACTATAAATTCTTCTCGCATAAAATATGGCAAGGAATCACTAAGCCTGCTGGCTTCCTGGTTTGGCAATGCTGCACAGATTTGCAGCAGCTCTGAATTCAGAGTGAGATTTTTTTTCTTTGCTCTCTCCTTCAAATGATGACTTGACACTCATAAATATTAAAATTTCATAGCTTCACTACTCCTGCTTTCTCAGAGTCTCTTATCTCTTACACAGGTGTGTTTTGGGAATGTTAAGGAATTTACAACATTTGAAACTATTCCATCAGAAGGCAGCTTTACAGTATGTTGGAGAAAGATTTCGAATCAAGCTTGGTCTTCCTGACTGGTGCACAGATGAAGAGACAACAGAAACTTTGCTCAAGAAATGTATCTGCATCCATTTGACAAACAAACGGCATAAATATGACTGTCTGGTGTAAGTTATGGTATACTTTAGTGTTGTAAAATGGAATTTCCACTGTCATGAAGTAGTAGCATTGAAATTGTGGTTTCAGCACCAAGTATTAGTACTACATTTACTAATTCTTGTAGTCCCTTGACTAAAGTTTGTCGTAGTTTTTAAGTGGCACTTGTATCTCTCCCAGGTAAAATAGTGTTTGTGTGTGTAGGCACAGGCTTGTAAGCATATGACTCTAGTAGGACAGCTTGGACCTAACTCATACCTTGCACTTGTATGTTCAGAATGATTTAAATTTATTTTCAAAGACGGGCTTGTCCAAACAATGTGGCCTACACAGTGAACAATTTTCTTTGGATGCATCTGCCACGGAAGTAATTGATGACTAAAGGTTACTTGTTAAATGTATCCTTGAACGGCTCACTCTGCTATGGAAATGTCATTTGAGAGAGAGGGAGGGATCTGAAGTGTTGAAATCTGCATCATTTATAAGACATTTAGTTTATTCTCCTTCTCTTTGTAGATTGATGACACAAAAGTTGTTTGCATTTGCTAGAGGTCAGTGCTGTCAAGAGAATCCAGATAGTCCAATGAACCATGAAACATTACTGCCAGGACATTTGTATCTCTCTGTCCTTAAGGTAACTTCTCCAGCAACAAAGTTAGAATAACCCAAGAGTCAGGAACCATTGTTTTCTATGTTTACATGCATGTGTGTACAATGATACCAGTCAAGCTGTCATGCATTAGTACAGAACTTGTGGTAGTTTCTCTCTTCAGATTCAGAATTTGTGATGCATTCCAGGGAATACTCTAGTCTACTCACAGGGCAACCACAAGCTGCATTTCTTTGATATCTGCCATGAATGTGAATGTTTTATAGAGGAAATCAGAGACCAGCTTAGTATACTAGATGTAGTTCATAGTGGGGTGGTAAGCACTGTAGAATCAAATATCTTTATAAGAAAAACCATATGTACGAATGATTGCTGCAATATGCCTAAACTAATAACCTGCTCAAATTTCCATTTGAAATATTCTTGATGTGGGGATAATTCCATGACTTTATCAGTGATTTCTCTGTATCGCTTTAATTGTTGTTTAACAAAGAACAAATTTGGCAACTTCAAATGGTTTTATGATACATTTTCTGTTATGATGATTTGAACTGCTTTTTATTGTTTTCTCTTTATACCTGTTTTTGCAAATGGTCGTAGCAATCCTGTGACTTAATGATTATGACTTTTAGGTCTTGAGAACTTATTGCTATGATTTAATTAATCTTGTAAGCGTCAGGATCATTATTAAAGGGAAACCATAGCTTATAAGAATAACTCATTCTTAGCATTTTTCTTCATTGTTAAGGAAAAACTAGAAGGTTGGCTCACCAACTTTCGCTATGTAATCGAGAAGAAAACCAATGCAAATCGGAATCAACTTGCACACCAGGTCACACCAGGTCAGTGGAAAACAAAGTCTTTTAACATCTGTAACTGTCCCATTGGCTGTTATGTGTTACAGTGGAAAATGTATGCTTAATGCATTCACCCAATAGGCCAATAAGTCATATCTTTTAGAGAATGTGTCTATTGGTCACTGAATGACAAGATACCTGTATTGGTTGTAGGGAAAGGAATTACTAAACTATTTTAAAATTGACATCAATTTTCTAAGGATGATTGTACGGAATATTAGTGCTTTACTTTTACTATCACTCTTGAGGTTTGTTATTATTCATTTATTTATTTTTTGCTTAATGCATTCTTTTTGAAACCTGAAGCTTTGATCAACCAGTGTTTGAAATTGACCTCTGACCTCACAAGACCAATGGAATATTTCCTTGCAACAGGAAATATTGTGTCACCAACAGGCCTTGGTTTAATGCAGGTAAAGAGTACCAAATACTCATTCCATCATAATTTATCATAATCTTTGTAAATATACCAATGTCAATACGTGAAAATGGGATGCAGTGAAATGGAAAGAAAGAAATTTTATGTAAACAACAAAGTAAAGTTTACACATAACCTGAAAAATATGAATGATTAGTCTTTTTCTTTGATATGTTGCTTTAACTTAAGTAATGTCATCCCTTTATGTAAATTATGCTGACGGATTTAAGGCAGGAAATATTTACATTGTATATTTGTGGCATATATACCTCTTCTCCAATCTCTTAATGACTTTGGAGAATGTAAGTCTCATATGTTGCAGTTGGCCCTATCAAAAATGTGTAAGTTATATTCCAGTCAGTGCTTATGATGCTGTTGTTGCTCTTATATGAAATCTATCTATAAATAAAGACATAATTTAAGTCATTCCCGTGGAATCATTTCCTTAAAGGATAACTTTCGGCAGGAGCTTCTTTTATATGTAATAGTCCAAGAAAAAGGTGGAGTGCTAGTCATGTTCACATAATTGTTTTGATTTGCAAGATATTCAGCTTTAAAATATGCTAAATCTTTGGACTGCCCCTGTAAGGCTAAATTGGTCATGACATTTGCTCCTCGGTGCATGTCTAATGTTAATTTTAATCATTTGTTTTGTAAATCCTAATTACTCAACCCAAACATGTTCTTTTAACTTCATATTAACAACTGGGCACCCTTGGACAAGATGCAGCACCAATTGTCCTATCCTATCATTAAATGCTTGTGTGTTTTTATTTTATTGCATCTGTAATAGAAATATAACCTGGACTGATAGCAGTGGTAAACCTAAACTATATTTTCTGGCTATAGTCAACATCTAAGGATGTGGAATGGCTTAGTTAATGCTTCCGGAGTTTGTTTTGCTTATTTGTAGATAAACAAACCCTGACAATGGATGGGGGTTTTTTTGGTTGGTAATTCTGATGTATCAAAGATCACTTCATGGATACCAATTGAAATGGAAGGCAGAATGATACTTATTACTTGTTACATTTTGCTTAGTTTTGTATTTGTGATTCCCTTTTAAAGAACAGGGTTCATTTTAAAACAAAATATAATAGTTGAATGCAACCTTTGATTTTTTATTTCTTAATTTTTCTGACTTTTATAAGACGTCTGGGTTTTCTGTGGTTGCTGATAAACTGAACTTCATGAGGTACCTCTCTCATTTTCGATGTCTTCATCGTGGGTCTTATTTTGTTGAAATGAGATCGACTTCAGCTCGAAAGCTTCTCCCAGAAGCCTGGGGTGAGTAGTATTTAGAGTCAGTTATCTTTCTTTTGGTTTTCATTTGATTCCCTCTTCCTCAAATAGAGAAGCAAGGTCTGACTTGAGAAGTTCTGTATGTCCAAAAAACCTCATAGCTAATTACTACACAATAGGGCAATGTAGGGGTGTTAATTTAGATGATGCAGCAAAAACTCTTCGTCTATTGCGACTTCAGTGTAGTAACGCTAATACTAGTACTACTAGGCCTAGTGCTCGATAAATAGTGAGAGATTCAGTGAAGATTAGCACTTGTTTAGTGTTGAAAAAGCTCTCTTTCCAGTATCTCTTCTTTACATACTGATTAAGAAGGTATGCAAATGCCTGAAGGTGAACAATTATATCTTTGTAAACTTTCCTTGGAAGGTTTATCTGGACCACTGTGGTTTGATTACATACATTCAGTAACAGGGATTGTTATTTTGATATTAATGATACTATTGTTAAATGCTTTTCTCTTGACAGGCTTTTTGTGTCCTGTCCACACCCCTGATGGTACCCCATGTGGACTACTGAATCATCTTTCAGCTTCGTGTCAGGTTTGTCTGATTTATTATGTATCAGTCCTCTCTGAAACATTTGAGAAAGTCTCCACATAAACAAATGTTTCCTGATTATCAAGCAGTTGTTGAAAATTTTTGAATCAACTTCTTTGTGTAGATTTGGATATTTATATTGATGAGTCTTTCAGTAGAACTTCTACGAAGCACTTTTTTAAGTAGAAGACTTGAAGTCTATTTGTTTAATTTATTTGATCGTCATTTGTTCTGTTACATATGACCAGTATTGCATATGGTTGGTATGAATGTAGCCATCTTTTGTTCTAAAATCAGTGGTAAATGTATGTTCTATCTATGGAGTAGTTGAGGCCTATTTTGCCTACCTCTGCTGTTTAGTGGAAGTAACATATGAACCTGACCCAATACTGGTGTAACTTTCAGATTGTTAAGAGTATTCATGTCACTAGTGTCGAACTGATTTTGGAATTTAGGAGGACACCAGAAAGATATTACAAGAACTGTTGCTTTGGATCCAGTGAAAATGTTACTTTTGCAGATATATAGATAATTGCAATTGAAGTTTGCTGATATATCCTAATAAAGTTTGCCTGTTAGTGAATAATCAGGAGCTAACTGTCAAGTGGTTTAAGGATAAATAAACACTCTCCCAGTTTGATGTAATTTAGTAGAACTCCTCTGACACATCATGGAGAAGTTGCTTATCAACTGTTGGGTAGTTCTTTGGCTTTCAGGGAAGCCTTGATGGCTTGAGTAAGTTGATTTGTGTACCTGTTACTTATGACACAAGAGATTGTCAAACCATTGATAATTTGTTAAGTGTAGACACAATAAGGTTATTTGGATGATACTCATTAACCCAAACTTTGGATACATCACAGTTGACAGTGAGGTATGTGGTAACCATGATCACAATATCAGGCAACAAGAAAAACCAAATTGTATCATGTACAACTGCACAACTAACAATGTGACATTTTAATAACTATGTTTTGGTCATTTCTCAACTCTTTAACTATACTGGGACAAAATCTTTGTCAACTATTTACAAAATAATGTAATGTACACTGTTTAAGTACTATGAAACTTTTGTACAACAGTGGATAAAAGCATACTGTGTTGTCCTGAAACATATCCAGTAATATTTTCCTGATGATTATTGCATACGCTTCAGAACTGACATTGCATACCATCACTGTACAGATCTTAATGTATCATTATTCTTTATAACAAGCTGTTTGCTTTTCTCTTAAGGTCACTACAAATCAACCAAAAGTAGCACCCCTTTTACAGGTGCTATATGCGATGGGTATGTTGGCACTAGATGCACCTCAAATAGCCCTTTGGGGTGAGACTTACCAAGTTGTCTTGGATGGTCGAGTGGTGGGATCGTTACCAAAAGGAGGAGCAGAATCTCTTGTTGCTGCCTTGAGGGTTATGAAATGCACAGGAGAACAAGAAGTGAGTGGTTAATTAATAGACACCTCATAAGTATAAAACCCATTGAATTAATTAATTGTTCAATAGGTCACAGAACTGGCCTGATAAGAGGAATCAAGTGTCATGAAATTAGGGAGCAAAGAAATTGATGAATATGCAAGGACTAGAAAAAGTCTGAGACCAAGCTGCATCTCTGGCATTCGCAGGAGAGGGTCACATTCTTATTAAGGGTCGTCAAAAAATCCAAGAGAAGAAAGAAATTAACCAAAAATTTTGAAAAAAATGTTGAACATGCTTTAAAAGTTGCAAAATATATATAATACACCATTTTGCAACTAAGCACTCTTAATTATATACAGAATTCTCTAAAGGGAAACAGGACACCTCCACGTAGACTGGCTTCCCCTAGGCTACAACATTAAACATTGGAAGGTCGCCAAGATGGTGCAAATGAAATTTAGGGTCACCAAGCAAAAAATGTTTGAATATTAACATGTTGTGTTTTATTGGTTTTAGTGTTAAAAGAATAAAGCCTCAAACTGTACTAAAACATACTTCTCTGAAAAGTAGATTTTGAGTTGATTATTTTGATAATATTTAATAGTCAACACAATGTCTCTTTTCCTATAAACAACCTTTACTTGCTTCATTTTTTCCAGTTATTATTGTCATCGTCAAGAAGCAATCATTCTAGGCCTAGAAAAGTCCTCAAAAGTTTGAAAGAATAAGATCATTGAATAGTCACACAATGAAAATGTGCTGTTTTGCTTTGATAATAATGTACAAGAAATTTATAATGTATTTCTTCAACTATTTAAACGGTTGGTAAAGCAAATTATTGTTAATACATGCAAATGTTTAAATTCAGTCAATTAAAGATTTGTTGCATAAAGTTGTTACTTTAACTGTAAATCCTGTAGTAGACATGTCCTCTGTTCAAACTCCTGTATGTAGCCTGTGGAAAATATGTTCTCTCCTAATTGTATCTTGTAACTTTGATTGCACAGAACCTATTGAAGAATTATAATCGACAGATTAGCAGTTTAATATACCTGCTTCCCTGGGCAGTTCTTTTGATCAGTTTGTGTGTCCTACATGGTTGACTTGACTAGACTTGTTTGTTTCTTTTGTGGATCTGTCTTTATCAAGAAGCAACCTGGACTTCTTAAATGAAGGTTAATCTATGTTGTTAGTACTATAAGAGCATAATTATTGTTATTAATAAAAGACTTTCCAATTAGTCCATTTCAATCATGAGAGAATTTTTTGCAGATTCCTAACAGCCTTGAAATTTGTTTGGTACCAATTACTGGCAAGAAAACTCAATACCCTGGACTGTTCCTCTTCACAACTCCTGCCCGACTCCTGAGACCAGTTGTGAACCTCATGACAGAAACTGAAGAGCTCATTGGTACCATGGAGCAGGTGTATCTCAATGTATCTGTGAATGCAAAGGAGGTCATACCAGAGGTACAGTAAGACATTAATCTACTCACAGTGTGAATCAGCCAAAGAAACTTGTTATGAAGGGACTTGTTATGAAGTGACTTGGTATGAAATAACTTGTTATGAAGTAACTTAATATGAAGTGTCTTAACATGTATGATTGGTTCTAGTCGTTGAAAAGGAATAGTTGTTTATTAGTCTAGCTACCAGAGAAATGTAGCACTCTTGTGTTACAGCTTGCAGGGATATATTGCAAGGTCTCCTCCAACAAAGTAATGTGGTAATTGTAATATATGATGCATATTCCATCAATGAATGTATTAAAGGTTGTTATTCAAATGGGGACAATAGCAGGCGTAGAAAGACTCTTTTTAAAGTTAATTACAAATGCTCAGATCAGCTGTATGTGCCTAAAATGCTTTGTGTAATGGCCGACACATTGTATTTAAGTGATAACATCTTTTGGGTTGCTACAAAGTCAACTAAAAGTTTTAGTCATAAACCAGCAACATCAGCTATAGGATGTGTGGATAAGACAGTTCATTTCTAGTATTTCTAGGAAATCCAAATTTGTTGTTTCAGGTATAAATGTAGCAAGATTTTCTCCTTTACCTTTAAAAGTAATATGTTGGACACAAACACCAACTATTGATATGTCCCAATAAAACAATGAAACGAAAAGATACTGTAAAGATCACCATCAAGTAGAGATTATACTTGTTATTATTGATTGAGAGCTGATACCATATATATCTCATTTGAACTCATCAGGTCACATCTCACATGGAAGTTACTGAAGATGGTATACTGAGTGTAGCTGGCAGTTTAACTCCATTCTCTGATTTCAACCAGAGTCCAAGAAATATGTACCAGTGTCAAGTAAGTGTAGGTTACACACAGATGCAGCATTACTCAGATTGGCAAGAACAAGTGCACAATATAATCTCGTCAACTGCATCCATCAACATGACAATACATATGCATGATTTCCATTATAACAACATTTGAAAGAAAATTATTATTGCTACCACCTGTAAAAGTGAAATACCAACTAATAGTAAAGTGAAATATTGTATAGCAATTATACAGAGTGAATTTTCTGGAAAGTGAAGAAGAATTATGCAATGTTTGTGAGGGAACACAGCCAATCATTCCCATGACAATAGCATAACAGATCTGCCTTGGTGGGATGTGATTGATGCTCTTGTACTAGCATGTATTATGATGATAATACTTCTCTTCTACAGATGGGAAAGCAAACAATGGGGTTTCCATGTCATGTGTTGCCTTATCGAATAGATAATAAGATGTACAGGCTGCAGACCGCTCAAACTCCAGTTGTTAGACCAAAAGCCTATGATATCATTGACATGGACAACTATCCACTGGGAACCAATGCCATTGTAGCAGTCATTTCATATACTGTAAGTTTATAAACACTGTTTGATTCTAGATGGCTCTTCTAAACCAGTTGGTTAGTTTTAGATGACTGATGCATGTACAAAACATTCAACATTGCCTTTTGAGTTGATTTTATGATACTAGGATGGTGAAGTAGGATACTTTGTTTTCTTTACTAATAACTTTTCATTTAAATTAAAACGGTTTTAAAAATTTTCTGTTATAATATTTCATAAGATTAATACCAATGTGACAAGTGCCTGGCAGATGAAATGTTGAGACTTACTTGCTCATTTTATAATTTACCGTCTAGCAGGATGAATAAGCTTTTCAATCGCAATCTTATTTTGAGTAACTTTTCAAATAATGTACTGTAAATACATTGGCAACAGTATGTTTTCATCAATGTTGTGGGACGTTGTATTACTTCTTCCTAATGTAACAGTCTACTGTCTTGTTCCCATCTTTTTCTACCTAAATGTTTGAAATGTGCTCTTGTTTCAATTTTCCAATTTCTTGTCACTCTTCCGTTACCAACCTTGAACTGCACAAAGAACTGCATTTACGAGGCAGTAAAACCTTCCAGTCTCTCAACTATCGTAATATTCAGTAGATGCCACCACTACTATAAATAGCTAATTTAATTCTCAATGAGTTCCTACCATTTCCTCAATTGATCTATTCACAGGGCTATGACATGGAAGATGCTATGGTGTTAAATAAATCTGCCTTGGACAGAGGCTTTGCTCATGGACAAATCTATAAAACTGAGGTCATTGACTTGAAGAAACACCTTAAAGGATCCAAGAGCAATGAGGTTACTTATGCTTTTGGTAAGCCATTATGAAAAATTAGTAAACTAACCAAACAAACCAGAATTATTTTTATTATTATCTATCAACATCTCTAAGACATCTATGTGGTTTGAAACAATTAATTGTGTCTAATTAGCAAAGTATGCAGGAAACATGCAGAACACACACAAAGGTGAACAGTCCAAATCTGGTTTCCTAAGTCACACGCTCGCTTCCTTCATTGGTTCAGAGTCATGTTGTGGGCTGTTCATTATCTTGTACTCTTAGTTGTTTCCTTGTTAACTGTTGCAATTCACACATCATAATGTAATATTCCCATCAACAGTTTACCTGTTATGTCATTTTCTTTCTTGCATGGGAGGGGGGAGTGGCAATGTAGCATAAGATGTCCATGAAATTTGTCTAAATTAATTTAAATCCCTTGGTTTATCCATTATCAATTAATTAAATCAGTTGTTCGTGGTTTTGGTAAGAATAATTTCATTCAAATGTTGCAGGATGTGATCCAAGTGACCCAAGAGCAATGGACAAATTAGATTCAGATGGCTTCCCTCCTCCTGGTACTATTATTGAACCAGGAGACCCTCTATATGGGTAAGTCTTGCTTAAATTTAGTGGTTTATTTCCAAAAACAAAATTCTTTCTGCTTATCTTACTTTGCATAGTTTGATTGTCTTAAGCTGACTAATTATCTCATCTCCCTACATGTAATGTATGAGGTATTGCACTTCACTCCACATCAGAATTGTGACTGAGTGAGTGTGGGTGTATGTGTATGTATGTGTGTGTGTGTGAGTGAGCAAAAAATTGTGTTGCGAACTCTTCCTAGACAGTAATTTCCAATCAAGTTCAAAGTTGGTGGGTAGGGGCCTGACCATGTAAACTCATACCTCCGTGATTGATGATGTCAAAAGTTAGAAGAAAAAGGTCAAGAAACCTAAAAATTGGATTTTAGCCATTTTCTGCTTGTCATCATGTATGAAAAAGACATCAAACCACACGATATGTAGAGAATGATGGGACAAATTTAAAATAGGACAGATTTAGGTGTTTAGGATAGAGGTCAAAGGTTAATTGAGGTCAAATTGGCCCCAAATTGTGCAAAAACGTGTGTCGCCAACTCCTACACTTGTAAAGTCCGATCACGTTCAAACTTGGTGGGTAGGTGGCTCACCATGAAATTTTGTGGCTGCATGATTGGTGACATCAAATGTCAAATACCCCAAAAACTGTTTTGTAGCCATTACCTGCTTTTCAGTAATCTGGAAAAAGTCATTAAACTACAAGATATATAGAGAATAATGGGACAAATTTAAAACAGTACTTATGTTGTTATTAAGGGTGGAGGTCATAGGTCAAATTTGCCTGAATTGTGAGAAAAGGTGTTTCATGAACTACTATGAAACTCTAAGTTGTATTAAGTTCAAGTTGGTGGGTAGGTGCCTGATCATGTAAACTTGTGCCTGCGTAATTCATGACATCATTGGGCAGCGGTAAATTGATTTTTAGCCATCTTCTGCTTTTCAACATGTAGGTAAAATACATTTAACCACACAATATGTAGAGAATGATGAGGCAAATTTTAAATAATGCAGATTTTAGTGTTTACAGTTAAGGACAAAGATCAATTTGAGACCTGTAACTCCATGGATTGCCTTGTTGTTTGCACTGTACCATTTCTTATACTAAACCTTCATAAAATTAATAATGCTTAGTATTATATTCAGAGATTCAGACTCTTTCTGTCTTGATTCTTTTCTTTCTGTCTCATGAAAGATGAATATTGGAAAGGATGGGGTATGCTCATAGCAATAAATTGCCAATTTGATTAAGTTGCAAGTAACAATTGACTACTCTTATTCTTATATTATGGCAAAATGTTTGCTAGAATGCAAAGCCCATTATAAACAGATAACATCTAAGATTACCCCCTGTTTTTGGGAAGAAATATAAAGATCAATGTAGACATCTTCTCTTTGTCATAACCTATTTTCAATTCTAGTAATAATTCTAACTGTCTAAAAACTGAATATAATATGCCTTGGTATCATGTTTTACTACAGGTATGTTCAGCTTAGCACTGGACAAAGTGATATTTCCAAGTACAAAGGTTCCGAGACCGGAATTGTAGAGAGTGTGAAAGTGGTTGGTAATGATATGGGAAATGAAATAAGTCAGAGGGCCTACATTCAGTTGAGAATTCAGGTAAGTAAATGCCAGGTAGCTTAGACATCTTTAAATTTTGTCATACCAATTCTAACTTTCCTCAAGAAATTGTCTTAACATTTCCACAAATTCTCTCCAGCTAATGAGCACTATAGTGTTGCAATACTGTATCATTAATGTAACATTTAACTGTCGTGAGTTTGTGACATTAGCAGATTTAAACAAAACTTATCAAAGAAAACATTCTGTTTGCTTCATCTTTCTAAACCTTTGATGACTTCCAAGAAGTGTGAATGTTAATAATTTATCTGTTAGTGAATCCATAGAGTGTGAATGTTCATAATGTGTCTGTTAGTGAATCCATTAATGACTTATAAGAAGTGTGAACGTTCATAATGTGTCTGTTAGTGAATCCATTAATGACTTATAAGAAGTGTGAATGTTCATAATGTGTCTGTTAGTGAATCCATTAATGACTTATAAGAAGTGTGAATGTT